>JAULBZ010001453.1:0-22128 GCA_032360805.1 Neoturris breviconis | reverse complement strand
AGCTATATTACTTTTCAGGGTCCACATTGTATCGTTGCTTTCGCGATCTCGTTAGCCTACGAAATAGACCTTAACTTATTTAGCTCGGTCTATGCACAAACGTCATATTGTCGGTGTGAGTCTCGCAAAACTGCTCAGTGCGCATGCTAACCCTGAAAGTCCTGGGATTTTTTTAAAACTGAAGTGTGACGTTTGTATATAGACTGATAGACCAGATCAATGTCTATAAACGAAGGCTAGTGGTGATACGGTACCATTAATCGGGCCGATTCTAGGTAACATCTTGAAAAATTGGATACGTCTCAAACAAATTCGTACTCTACACAGAATTTTTCGAGTCGTATCCGAATTTTCAAGATGGTAGTCAAATTCGGCACGATTAATCGTACCATGTAAATGTAGCTTTTTAAACCCATGTGCGATTTTTTTTATTCTAAAGCACGCTACAAAAAATTCTGAGAGACTACTTAAGGTAATGCACAACAGAAAAAGAAGGTATACTTAGTGCGTTTACCTATCTATCTAGTTATTTTTCTGGTGCGGAGGATGGATGAAACTGAAATATTTCAAAAACGTCTGAGTATTCGGGGCCGCTGTAGCTCTCAAAGAAACGCACGGCTCCAGTCTAGGCATAAATCATCGGATAAGCCATTCAAACCATAAACGTATCGTTAATGTTGCTTTTGTCAAAGCTTGTAGTAATATACCGTAAAATTCCGAATATAATCCTGAAGTAATTCACGTTACTTGATGAGAGCATAGTCACAAGAAAAGATTAGGATAAAAGTGTGCCATTCAACAAAATTGATTTTGTCCGCGGTTCTATTAGCAACATGTCTATTTTAACGACGTCACAAATAAATTTTTGGGAGTTGTTCAAATATAAAAATTGTAGAATACAGAGAGGAAAAAAACTACCACGTATGTTGTTCACAAGTAAAATGTAGAACAATAATGAAAGGGTACTTGCAGTTTCTCTTTCTAGGGATCCTAGCAAAAGAAGAGCTAGCTAGAGGTACCTAGAAGGTGAAGGGTGACGCAAGCCATGTCCGCTTGTGGAATGGAACGCTTACTGCAACATGTACACTGATCACCAATGCTCCATTGCCATGTAAGAATATCACCAATTTTCTATTAAGTAGGACAAATAGCCTTGGTTACTTTCCGCCTGGTCGAACTGATTTGCGACTAGTCGACTTGTTTTTCGCCTATTTGACTTGATTTGCGACTACTAGTCTTTGTTTATTAAACGGATTTCTGTACTTCAAAATTGTGCCTTGAGACTTATGTCCTTTGAGTGTCCTAGAGAATCAGCCAGTAAATTATATGCTGATCTTGAGGTGCTCAAGTTTCCAGAAGAACTGTTGGCGTCCTGTTAAATAAGACCTAAATAAAGAGAGTGTAGTACCTCAACCTCCATAACGATAAAGCTTTTTAAGCAGAATTTTATGATCAACAGTATCAAAGGCCTTTTGCGGATCAATAGACACTTCACATGCATAAATTCCTTATATCAAACCAATTATCAGAGAAAGAAGAGAACTCGTTGAAGTTTCCCGTGTATTTTTGCTTGTTTACTTGATTTCAATCCAGTGAAGTAATGTTTTATGAAATAAAGTACCCCATGTTCATAATGATAAATAATCATGGCAGAATAGAAGCGAGAGGTGCATATGGAAGCTTCGAAACCTTTTTAAACACGAAAATTGGCACATCACGTAATATGGACCAAATACGCTCGCTTAGACATCTACATATATTTGAAAGATATTTTTCTATGAAGATTTGACAACATCAATGGCGATTTTGCCCAACTTTCAAGATGGTGATAGACTTTAACAAATCCAAAGTCATAGCCCTAAGCCCTGACAAAACCAGACCAAAAATCCATAATCCTGACTATAATAGCTTATTAGCTCGCTCTCTGGACGCACTATACTTACCTTACTACTATGGATACCATTCTGCATAGCTAGGTATAATATTGAAAAATCAGAAAGTACCAGACCCTCACCAGGATAATGATAACTGTGGTCCCTGATGTCTATCATATTTGAAGTGAAATCATATCATGACTGTTTGATTTTGCTTGATTTTGCATGAATCACGTCGTGATCACATGCACAAAAATATAAACAAACTATAAGGCCGATTTTCCCGCACGACGTAATCAAACGATACATATCGGGGAGATTCGGAACTGCGACCAAGCACGCTCGCTTTCTTCTCTCATGTAATGTGGCAAACCCAGAGTGCGCTATAATTATAGCGTTCTCTGAGCAGACCATTAGCAAGCTCCGGCCCTGGTCCTCGTATTGCACGCCGAATAGGACCTTAATACTTTCGTCAAGAAATTACACTTAGTCTTAAAAATAAACGTTCTTTCAAAATACGATATACTATCTATTAAAAACAGCAAAAAATAATATTAAGAGCATTATAATGTTTATTTCGAAGGCATTATTGTTATTTACCGCCCGCGGATTTTGATTTGCAGCCCGCCAGTGTCATATGCCCGACGCAAAGCGGAGGGCATAAATGACACTGAAGGGCTGCAAATCAAAATCCAATGGCGAAGTAATTAACAATAATGCCTGCTGAGTAAATGAACATTATTATTATTATTACTAATGTAAAACATATTTTTATGCTTGATTTAAATTTCGTGATCCTTTTTGAACTTGAAGTTTTGGGTTTTAGTTGTTTATTGTTATTTACTTCATAGTGGCCGGGCGCCCAACGTTGTCAATCGAGTACTCATAAATATATCGAATACACATTTGATTTTGTGTTTTGTTTTGCATCGTATCATGGAGCTCCATGATCGTATTTACGTTTATCAATGCATTAACGCTTAGAAATAAACTCTAGTTTTAATTTTAATCCTCCCAGGATATAATCAATTACAAGGAGTTAATTAAAATTAATGATATTTCCAGAAAGAATGGTTATCCCATTTTTTTTATTGATAATTGCTTCAGAACATTTTTGAACAAGTTACACAATCTAAAACTACTGTTGAACAAAATATATTTTGATTCTTTTGTCATACTTAGGTACCATTTCTCAACAGATTAAAACAAACTTACACAAGTTTTTTTCGTTTTTAAGGATCGCCCTTACAAAGATCTCATTTCTAGCGTTGTTTACAAATTCTCGTGTGGAAGCTACAATGTTTCCTATATCGGCCAAACTAAACGCTACTTAAAAGTCAGGATGAGTGAACATATGAGTGTATCACATTCGAACCACATCTTACATCTTACATCTGTGCAAGAACACACTTTATCACGTGATTACTTGGTTAATTATGAAAATATTTATGTTCTTGCGCGTGCTAAAAATTCCTTTATGTTAGAACTCAAGGAGTCGCTTTTTATTATGCGAGACAACCCGGTCCTTAATAAAACTATTTGTTCCACTCCGTTGTATCTCTACAATTAATATGCACGGGTAAACGTTTAGTATGACATTCTACCGGAATTGATCTGACATCGTGTATTTACTGATGTCAAATATTACCTATCGTCGCGCGACGGCTCATCGAAATGACGTTGTGTTGACTTCGCGACATTAAAGGACGTCTTTTTGACATGGCGCTTCGAGGACTTTTATAATAAATTTAATAAAGCTTATTAGAATAGTTGATGTTGGGAGTAAGAAAAGCGTGTTGTTTTTAACATCGAAACAACAACAGCACGTCAAAATAAAACAGTAGACTCCCGATCTAACGAACTTCCAAGGGAGATAGGAAGTTGGTTCGTCAGATCGGGAGTCCGTTAGATCGGGAGTTCGTTAGATCGGAAATCCAAGACCAACTACAATTTTAACTTGCTTTTAAAATATTTTCAATTTGTTTTGGTTTTTTGACATAACCTGGTGACGTTCGAACAATTTTGAGTAACTTAGTGCAATTTCCAACATTCTCCAACAATTTCCAACATTGTATCATAATTGCTAGATATATTTTGAGATCGTAAATACGGCGTAAATACGGCGATACAAAGGATTGAAGATGATACATTGCATATTTTAACCGTCTCGGGTTCTTAACTGAAAATGTATGTATTTTAGTACTTTTCTTATTTAATTCTATTTTATCTTGGGGGGTGGGGGTTGGGGGCGGTGGTAGGGTGATCAAAAATGCCCTAATGCCCTACCATCCGGATATTTATTAATAACTATTTTTATGAAATTTCCAAAGTCTGCCACAATACCTATTACAAACGTTTTTATGGTAAAAAAAATGTTGGTGATCATTGCAGGAACGGATGTAGTAAAAAAGCTTTAAAAATAGTTTTTGTTTTTGGGTGTAACAATGCATATTATAAATGAAATGGCGTATTTTTTCAATTAATATCTTGTAATTATTAATTGTTTTCATTCTCATCACTTACAAATGAAAAATACGATATTCTATTGTTTTCAAGGAATTCTATTGTTCTTAAGACAATAGAAAGACATGGCCAGTTGTGTCATAAATGTTTAAACACTTTTAAACTGAGCTTGATGAGAATATCATCTGTGCCAATTTTTATTACGAAATTCAAAGCACTTTAAAAGTTAAGGGGGTAGGACATTTTTGTCACACATCCAGATAAAATATGCTATCCAAAGGACCCCGGATAAAATAGCGTTGATTTATCGAATTTTAAATGTTTCAAATTTGATTGGTCCAACTATCCATACAGTAGGTGAGTTTGAACAAATGAAAAGTATATCATACCGAACAAGGTGTCACAATTTTGCAATAATACCTAATCCCTGGGTAGTTGATATTTAAGTTTAATTCACCCCAAGAAAGATTTTCTATTAATCTAGTAATAATCATGTCAACTTTTGTTTGGAGATGAAATTAGAATTGAATACATTTAAAATTAACTTGTGCTTTGAACCAATCAAATACGTTTTTCAATTTACTATTAACATTTTTTTTCTAATATGTTTTCAAGATTAAGATAAATACTAGTGTCTTCTGCAAATATGTGAAAAGGTTGATGATGTATGCATGTCATTAATATAAAGAAGGTTTAACAATGGATCCAAAACACAATACATGTTGATTTGTCTGGAATATGCTACCAGAGAATGATTGGTTAACGATATGAGAAAGTGTTTTTGACACGTGGTTTATGGAGAGTTCAATTATTTTGTATTTCATCACGTTAATTTAGGTCCGATGAAAGAAAGCAAGTTAGAATGATTGAATTCATTACATATTTTATGTGGGTCGGAGGTAGCTCCACCAGGAGTTGTAAGCGTGTAGAGCAGAATTTGTACCATCTAAATTTTTCTCAAAGCGATTAAAGTAAGAAAATAAATATATCTTTTTACTTTTCCGCACAAGTGGTTTATACTATCAAGGAAATTTGTGTATTTATGCTACCGGAAAGAATCTTGTGATTTTATAATTTTTTGTAGAATATGTGTTTAATTCTAATAGCTGTTGATATATCCCCTTTGCTAGGCTTATGACTGAGTTTGATATATCCTCTTTGCTAGGCTTATGAATGAGTTTGATTGCTTTGCGTGATAAAGTTTTTTAAGGGAGCATGCGTATTCACCACAGTCGTAGCTAAATTCATTATGAAATATTATAAACTTTTGTGTTTGTGTTATGAACCCGTTTAACCTTACCATTTATATATTAAGGATTGTCTCAAAAATTAAAATCAACATAGGAGAGTATTGAGTCAACGAAGAAACCAATCCATTACAAGTTCGTTGACCTAACACACTTCTGTACAGATTCATTTTTGTTGAATTTTGTCAATTTTAATTGATTTAACGATACCAAAAAAACTTGGTTTTAGGGCGAAATTTTGAGATGGTCCGTGTAGTAGCATTTAATCATGAGAACATTTTCTTCATTAAATTTTGAGAAATCTCTTTTTGTTATTTTGCTAGAGATATTATTTTTTTCAAATATTTTTTCAAATATTAAATTTGCGGAGCAGAGATTTCCACTCAATGGATCAAGTTCATAAAACTATTACGCATTACTTTAACAAAACGTCTAAAAATTTAACAATCGTGTTTAATAACGTTTTAACAGGCTATAATCAAAACAGAGAAGTCAACATCGGAAGAAAAGGCTTAGGTGGTATAATAGTGGTAAAGAGCCATACAGTTTTAAACTTTGTCGGACACCAATCAAGAAATAGACATGTCAAGACTGAGTGATACCAGCTTGAATATTAACGTTTCTGCAAAAAAGTACAAAATATAACAATTTCTACACCTGTTAAATATAAAGGATATAGACTTGTCATTAAGATATTGTATAGTGTATTTCAGAATTTTCCATTATGTAAGAACGACAATATTGTACTCAAGAAAACAGAAAAAAAAAGAAAATAGGACGGATTTGACATCATTCTGCTCTTGTGGATATATTCATGACATCTTTCAAAAGTATAAACTGATGTTTTGATGTAAACAAAAGGTTACTATGACAACTATGTTAAAATAGTAGATGTTGTTGCAAATAAAACAAAAGATGTGCCTGGATGAACAATATCTGATGCTGCAGATGAGTTACGTCTATTACATGACAAAAATAAAACTGAAATGCATGACACGCCTGTATCCAGTGATGGAAGCTAGAAACGTTTGGATTTCTTGTCATTGAATAGTTTCGGTTCCACTATTTCCATAAGCAATGAGAAGGGTGTGGCAGATCATGTTACATTTGGTAATACAACATCAATGAGCATATGAAAACTACCCCCGTAAAAAGTTCTCAATGGGAAAAGAAGTTATGCTTGCGGTAAAAACCAAAAATCTACATCTGCAATAGAAGTAACAAGGTTGAAACGATTTTTTTGCGGATCAATAAATCAAAAGTTATAAACTGTAAAAAAAAGTTGAAATGTTGCGGGCACGTCCAAAAACGTGTTGAGACTCGCCTGCTGGTGTTTCATTGGTCACAGATGAAGAAAGCTGGTATTTGTACCAATAAGATAATGCTACTGTTTCATTGGTCACAGGTGAAGAAAGCTGATGTTTCATTGGTCACATGTGAAGAAAGCCGGTATTTGTACCAATAAGATAATGCTACTGTTTCATTGGTAACCGGTAAAGAAAGCTGGTGTTTCATTGGTCACAGGTGATTTTTGTACCAATAAGATAAAGCTACTGTTTCAGAGACATAAAAGGCTGGTGAAGGATGGCCTCTCTAGCTGAGTTCAAACCAATTTATAAAAAAATTAAGTTCAGATAAACTGTTAAATAAACGTTTTCACGGTAAAAGAAACGTAAGAAGATTACCAGGGGCAAAAAAAGTCGAAAGAAGATAACAACATAGATAAAAAGGAAACACTACATTTGTACCAATCACGAAAAATAAAAACATTAATTTCCGATATTTATTTGTGTTTTTTCTCAAAATTTGGGCCAAGTAATCTCAATATTGCATTGGTCAATTTTTCTTAAAATATTCTGGAGAGATACATCAAATACTGTGATATGAATAGACCAAATTTACTGTGTTTAATCTACTCTTCTTTTTATAATTTGTATTCTGGTATGAAAATCGTAATAATGCGCCTTCAATTAGGGTGCAAAATATTATCAAATACACGCTTTTTTTTATAAGCATCAGTAAATTTGAGCTGAGCTCATGATGTTTAAAAATCTTAAGGTTCAACTGATGCTTAGGTTAATTAGGGACACGTGTCTTGGTCAATTTTTAGAATAATACAGTGTAGACCAGTTCTAACAATATAAACGTTTGAATTGAATCAGCATGATGAGCACATGAATTAGTATTTATCCACAACAAATTGTTGACACATTTTCGGAATTTTAAGGAGGCGCTTGGAGTGGGGCGTTTATTTATTTATTTTTTATTTCGCAAAAAAAAAGAAAAAAAGAAAAAAAAAGAAAGATTACTTATCACAATTCATCACTTTATGCGTTGATTGGTATTCTAATAAGTACCCAAGTCTAATAAGTGCCTAAGTCTAATAATCGAATATTATTTGAATAAGGATAGTTTTTAAAAAAATTAAAGGCAATATGTGATGGGGCGCTTAATGGAGAGGGGCGCTTTTTTGAATTGTAGAGCATTTACGGTACCTGGTCAGCCCTAAGGGTGATGCTTAACGGTTATTTTGTTAGCAACATATCCGTGATTGGAGTTGTAGGTAAATATGGTTGTTTTATGCACGCTGTGTTGCAGCCATCTTGTTTGGTCAAACATTTTCTATTTTCAAAGAAAAGGATTTCTCAACACTTCTTTATATTTTTGGACTTTGAAATTTTCTGAGTAGGATAAAAAGTGTGTGTCACTTGTCAATTTGACATGATTTTGAAATTTTTGCCAAAAAATGTGATTATGAACCTTTATGTAATATCCATATACTCTAATTTCTCTTTTTAACGTCCCCTTCTTTTTATACCTTGATGACCTTATTAGCTACACTGGAAATTATTGACGATATGTTTAGTGTCTTGGCATTATAATGGTTGGCGTAATGAGGCCTGTTTTTTGAGTCAAAGGTCTCGACCGCCGGTATTTTTAAAGAAGCGGTTGGATGAGGCGGTTAGATGGAAGTTATTACATTGCAACAAGTTCTACTTTGAGCAGCCAACTCATCGTTTTCATGTGTTTGTGAAAAACATAATCACCTTGTAGCCCCTTTTGTATTAAAGTTGGCATCCATCTCGTTTTTACATCTCTAATTTTCTACGCGTCTTTTTAACTTTCGCGTACTTATCAGAAAATTCGCAAAATACCATAAAACGCCAAATTGAGCTCCCTTAACTGTAAGTCAATTACACTTGTTTCTGTTGTTCTCTCTATTGTTCTTTCTATTGTTCTGTCTATTGTCTCTATTGTTGTTTTCTCTATTGTCTCTATTGTTGTTCTCTCTATTGTCCTTTGAAATAAATGTAAATCAATAAGCTCAATGTTGTCCTACATTGAAATATCTGAAAACGAGAAATATTATTATTATTGTCACGCATTGTACTACAATCATGGTCATAAATATTTGAAAGGAAATTTGTGCAAAAATTTATATTAGCAAGATGAGTGGAACGAAAATTCGAATTTGTTCCAAGAGCTGCTACAATCGTGTTCATAAATAATGGGAAAACGTGTGAGTTTTAAAGGGTAATATAAACTACAAGTAAAACGTAAGTGCGGAAATTAACCTTGAGAAGTCCCCTGAGGTTCATCTCAGAGGTTTATCCGAGTAGACTTAAGACTTAGGACTTAGGATCTTAAGTCGTTTTACAAATTCGACAAATTCTCTTGATTCTAGCAGCCTAGTACCCAGGCTGTTGGAACAAATTCGAACTTTCGTTGCGATCACCTTGCTAGTAAAAATTTAAGGCTTTTTGTCAAAGTTGAAATTACGAATTTTTGCACGAATTTCCCTTTTTCCCAAATATATATGAAAACGCCTCTACCTAAAATTCGAAATAAAACGCCACGGTTATATGAGGATTTACACGAGACATTCACACTTACTATGATATAGTAAAAATCTGATTAAATTTATTATTTTGGGTATACATGAAATGCAAAAACTCGTTCAAAGTCCGTATTAAAGACACTAGAGTTGAAAACGTTGTTTTATTGTCTTTAATACGGACTATGGTCAAGTTTTTTCCCAGTGGGTAGCTCGATATTTGCCATAGCAATGAATTTCATTTGTTTACGTTTATTTAATTCGATCAAGAAGGTAATGAGAAAATTCACATATTTTTCCCTCTCACTCATCCACCGATAATGAATTCGTCATGTGTAGTTTGTAATATGAACCTGTTATTCTACAACTTATTGATAGCATTTCAACACGTCTGTTTTATGTTAACTCGTAGAAAGTTAAGGTCAAAACATATCTAAAAATGAGATTAACTTTCTATCAAGATTAGATGTAGAAACTTGATTTTTTATATCTCTTTATAAGAGAAAAGTTGACATGTGTCAATAATACGATCAAGTACTGTACATCTTGACAGATCTCACTAAATTATCGTATTTACCAAAAAAAGGTAATCCATGTGTATCTATTAACCCATTGAAAACCTACAATTAGTAATCTAATGGGAACCTACACACCGTGCATAGAGTAAACAAGATTCAACGTCCAATCAATCAACAGCCGTTTTTTGAGGTCGTGCAACCAAGACACGAGTGTAACTAGTGTAATTAATAAATACCGTTTTCTGCTTACTGATTTTTTTAGCTTTCTAAACCCGTTTTTCACGCGTCGTAATAAAAACATACATAACACGCCCCAATAAAAGCACTTCTCATGCACCCTATAAAAACATGTCTCTCACGTTCTAATAAAAGCACGCTCATAAGACCTGATAAAATTATGTCTTCCTGGAAGTTTAATCAAAAAGCAATTTTTGAACTGGACGTTTAATTGGGAGAAGGAGCTAATAAAATATTTCAAAATTTTTAATTTGTACTATTTTTAATATTATTAATCTGAAGGAACTCAAATTTCCATACATTTCATGGAAACTAATTTAAGAAGAAAACTAAGACATACGACATTAGGTACTTTCTGCTCATGCGCTGTGAAAAATGTACGATTCCAATAGGTTACTCCTGAGCGTTTAAACAATGATGCTTGAACGAGAGGGGCGTTTAATCGGGCAGGTGCTAATAAAATATTTTGAACTTTCCCCTGGGCGTCAAAACGGGAATAGCGTAAATGGGTGTTAAAACGGTCATTTGCAGTGATCATTTACGATATGGATCACAGTAAAAGTAAACGCACGCCTTATACGCCCTAATAAAACATGTCTCACCAGCCCTAATAAAAGATAGCCAAATATAAACACCACCCGCCATAATGAAAACACGCCTCATTATGTAGCTACAATGTGATCATACAATTTTAACATAATTGGAGCAGCAGTGATGTCAACATAAATACACGTTGTAGAAACTTCTTTATAAGAAACCTTCATTTGGATGCTCAAAGATTAAGTGTTGTTATTTCAACCGATCACAAATAACATAAATAAATCACTGCATTAGGGAGGGGGGAGGAATCCGCCTCTCCCATATCATATTTTATAACTCTTGATTGGAATGCGCTATGAAGCCGAAATTCAGAGTTTTAATTTTCGTGCTTTTGCTTTTATCGTTTTTATCGTTTAACTTTTCTAAAAATGTTTCGAAAACCCATCCCTATTCCTCTTGACCACGCCCTTTTTGAAGGTCACCAGTACCAATATATATACAATTTTTAGGTTAAAAAAAGTTGTTAAAAAGATGACGTCACCAAAAACCAAAAAATAATGACGTAATCGAAAAAAGTTTTGGAATTAAAATGCAGTTGGTACTAATATCGTGCCAAGTTTCATGATGTAATACCAAAGCAATCTGCAGATCTCCAGGAGGGGCGGAATTCTCCCCCTTAGTGTCGAAAAAAGCCTAGTGTCAATGTGGTTAATCTTCTAATCGAAAGTACGCCCAATAAACATTTATTAAATGAAACGTGTTCGAAATTGGCCAAAAAAAACAAGAAACATTTTAAGAAACTTTTAGAACTAAAAACTTCATTTTTTGCTGCCAAAATAAGAAACTTTCGGTACTACGCTTTTCGCCAGGTTTCTTATACAAAAAAACAACAAAAAACAAACGTCTACGTTCTGAGGGAAGTTAACGGACTCAAAATGGTTTGGTTATTTTTGTTAATGGGATTGAAATTGATTGGTTATTTTTGTCAAAGGGCTTGGATTTGATTGGATTTTATGTTAACGGGCTTGCATTTGATTGGTTTCATTGTTACGAAGAAACTAATTACAAGATTATTCATCCTCTGATCTAATATTTGAGGTGTATATAGTTTTTGACCTTTGCAAACGAGAGGGAGGTGGTTATATATGACATATACTTCAGTTTGAGATATATTGTTATGTTGACGTAATCATCTTATTTTTCGAAATTATAAGTTAATAAATTGGAAATGAGTGGTATTTTTACGATTTTGCGTCTTATTTACGTTTACACCAAAATTAGTCAGAATGTTTTTCCAGCAAAAAAAAAGAAGAAGAAAAAATTAGTTTTTTTTTTTTTACCACCTGTCAAATATTTAGTTACTAAAGGAAAATTATCCTTATTAATTATAAATCTGCTAAAAATCAAGCAAATCTTAAGCAACACACTCAGGCTGGAGTAGGAACAAAAAAATCAGTAAATACAAAGAAGTATACGTCTTTAATTCCATTCCTTCCTCACTGTAATCCGTTTCAATTGAAATATCTTGGGTTTAAGCAACAAGTAAGCAACACTCGTGGCTGGAATCAGGCAAATTCTAAGCAACGCCGAGGCTTAGCGGAAAAATAGCGTTGCTTAAAAAAATGCGTATATATTCTTTGATGGACTTTGTATATTTTGGAATAGGGCATATTGTTTAGTTACCAAGAAGAGCGCATCAAGAAGAGCGTACTAAGAAGAGCGTACCAAGAAGAGCGTACCAAGAAGAGCGTACCAAGAAGAGCGTACCAAGAAGAGCATACCAAGAAGAGCATACCAAGAAGATCATACCAAGAAGAGCATACAGAGAATTCAAATTTAGTTCTCTTTTTTGTGGATCATTTAAAGTATGTGCACTATATTATTTATGTGGTACGGATACCATGGTTACGGATATGCGTGAAACAGATTAACAGTAACTAAAGTGTTACGTTGTAAGGGAAACAAAATTATGTGTCAAATATTTATCTTTCGGTACGCATAAAAAAGCTAAGATAAACTAAATTCGAATATAAATAAAATAATGTTACCATGGTAGCAAGCTGGTAATAGGTGTCACTCGTTCTGCAAAATACACCCTTAAGGCGAATCTCTACTAGGCGGATTCGTTCACTTGAATTCTAAATGAAGCCATACACTGGTTGAAAGCGACGTCACCTGGCAGGTGATGTTGCTTTCAACCAATGTAATGGCTTCATTTAGAATTCGAGCGAACGAATCCGTCTAGTGGAGATCTGCCTTAATAACGCGTTACAGAAAGAACAATTAGCTATTGCATAGGGATGCTTCCGTATACAAACTCATAAGTTAAAACAAAGTCCGTTTGCAAAGGCATAGCTCTCTTTAAACATCTTTCACTCTTTCAATACGGAGAAAGTATAGTATATATGTTAATGAAGGTATTTTACAGCTTGAAATAATTTCACAACTATCCATCAACGTTTCATATTACTGCCACCCTTTAAAGTATTTCCTTTCCGACATAAAAAGACGGGCCAACGTCGATCTGACGTTGTTGTGCAGAAGAAAATTGTATACCCAGTGTTACATTTCTAATAACGTCCACAACAAAAAAAAAAGAGAATCAGACGGCGAAACGACGACACTGATTACACATTACTTGTCGACAAAAGATGCATGCGTTTTCTTAACCTTCTTAAATGTCGTCGAGAAGACGTCAGTTATCATAATAACGTCGCTTATATACTGTGTGTCAGCATAAGAAGAATTACTTACCTATATATAGATTCTTTATCTTTTCTTAATTGCAGGTTTATTTCTTCCTGTGTTTGAGGTTGATCGCTATGCGTGGTAAAGGCTGATAACGTTGTTGACGAACGATCATCTATTTCAGGAGGTGGTATGTCGGGATTTGGTCCGTCGTTTAGTGACGGTATATTGTAGGTTGAAACAAAATCACTGGTAACCTAGAGAATATAGAAAGAAATAAGTTATTCTTGTATGTAGTAAAAATAACGTCGTTTAATCCATCAACTGCAAATAGTAAGAACATTTCCAGCGGACACACGGCATCGGTTTAATTTTGAAACAATATGACGTTGTCTGAACGTCGATACGACGTTATATGTCTGACGGGTTCTGTGTGTTAAGTGCCCATTTGAATTAAACATACTTCTTTTAAGTGTCCACTGGAAGCAACCTCCCTGCCGGCACATGACGCCGGAACAACGTCAAAGCGACTGTTCCGACGTCGTGTGCCTATTGGGTTTCTAACGTTTCATGCACACAGTAATCAAGATGCGATATAAAAGTCATTCTCAAAGTTTTAGACTATTTGTCCGATATAAACAATGGTAAATTTTAATTATATCTTTGTCGTATTGTATTTTATAATTTGAATTTTTTTCTAATTGGTAAAAACAATAGTGATCATTTTATTTTGGGATAACTTATTTTTTTAGAATATCGAGATATCACTTGGTACTCTATCTATATAGCGTACTCATGGATTAAACCAATAATGATAGATCTTATCGATGGATGATGTAACCATGGAAATGACACAAATAAATGAAAATTAAACGCATCTAAAAATTACTAAAAAAATCCCAATAATACTTAAAGAGGTCGGCCGGCGCACGACGCCTGGACAACATCGAGACAACGCCAAAACGACGTCGCAACGTTGCTTTGACGTTGTTTTAACGTTATTCCGACGTCGCGTGCCAACTGGTAGGGGAGTCACAACTGCATTTGATTGGTTCTTTACTACGGAGGAACAAATTAATTTCAAGAACGTTGATATAGCACTCATTCAATAATGTTTTCTGGTAAAAGTGGGAGGTGCTTTTATTCAACAGAAGACCAATTAATCTAAATACTCTGTCGTGATCTTTACATTGTTAACTATATTTGCTTGTATACGCGAAAAGTAATAACAGCAATAATTTTAATAAAAACTGTTGTAAAAAAAGTTTAGTGAAGTTTACTCCAGTCTCTTGACAATAGAAGTCCAGTTTGTATAGGTCATACGTCATGACGGTATACGTGAGATGAGCAAAACGGTCCTGCTAATTACTGCACTTACCAAATGTTACCCTTGGCAAGTATGACCGCACAAATAATATCTCTTGGCAAGTATGACCACCAAACAATTATTTCCCTTCTAACAAACGGACAAAGTAGCACTGAGGCTAGTTTTGAACAAAATAGCATTGAGGCTAGTTATGATTGCTTTCAATAATTTCCAGTCACATCAACACAACGTCTTTTAGAGCGGATCTCCACAAGGCGAATTCGTTGGCACGAATTCTAAATGTAGCCCTTACATTGGTTGTCAAGTGACGTCACTTTCGACCAAGAGTTCGTGCTAACGAATTCGATTATTGGAGCTTTTAAGTTCATAGACATTTCGTGCCGTTTAGGAATAAACGTCGAAAAGACGTCGTTTTGACGTTCTATCGCTTCAACTTTGATTAGACATTCTCAGCCTCCGGGTTATGTTATTTACAGTGTTTTCCTGCTTTAGTCATTTATAATCCATCAAACCCACAGGTATGGTCACAAGTATGGAATACTTATTATTACATCACAAGGCTGGTATCTTTTCTCATTGATTTACCTTGCATTATTCAAATGACATGTTATTAGTTGTATAGCAACTAACTTGCATAGCTTTGTAACTAATGGTTATCTGACTATTTTGTAAAAAACTAATTGGTAGATTCACAGATGCACAAAAGTCAAATTGAAACAAATATGACTACAAACAACAGTGATTCTTACTGATGGTATGATCGACATTCTCATCAAATCAAATAATAGGGTGATTTGATTGTTTTCTTCGATACGAATGGTGGAGAATTATACTTGGAGCTCTCCATTGCAGATTCTATGCATTGTTTTTATCAGATCCTATTTTATATGCGTTTCAACGTTATTTGATTATGTTGTCGCGTCGTTATTGTTATTCCCCTTCAACGCCGTATCAAAGTTGAAATCATTCTTTTTCTGGACTCAACTTTTTAGTTATGTCAACTACCAAATTCTGATCAGTGAATGAGCGAACAGAATGATAAAATCAAATAGAGGAAGTATTATACACGTATATTGCGCCATTTTGTTTGTAGAATTAAATAGAGCTGAGCATTGCAATTAATTTTGAAATACGTGATCTCAAAATTTATGTAGAAAGAGACTATAGTGTTTTTTAGTAGAGTTCTAAAAAACAAAACAACATGAATAACCCGATGGGAACGTGACATTCTTTCAGTATAAAAAAAGACGTCGTATTGACGTCAGTACATAAGCGACAGAATTTCAAAATAACTTGTGTTTTACGTTGAAAAAACGCATGTGCAAATAGAGAAGGGATAACTGTTGCAAGTCTCCAGTGTTCGCTAACTCTATACAAAACTTAGGTATTATACACATATTGTAACAAAAGTGTCCATTATAGTAAATTAATGTCTCGCCTGTTCTCTGCAAGAGAGTTTTTCTCTCGCAGTTGTATACAATGAAGATGTTCTTGAACTTTTAAAGGTTAAACATGAGATCTGTAACAATAACAGTGCATTCCATTCGTTAGTAAACATTAAATTTTAGCAAAATTGTATCTTAACCAGGGTGACATCGTCAAATGACATCAAAATAAACCTGACCAACGTCCGTGTCGTTGATTTGACGTTGGGTGACCATGACGCAGATAATTTGAGGTCTCTCCTAACTTAGTTTATTTAATTATAACCCATAAGCAATGATACTTAAGTCAAATTTAACACGGAAAGAGTGACCACGATTATTGCTAGCTATAGCATTGCCTATTAAACGGGTGTAATAACCTTGTATTTGATTAGCTCTCTTGGAAATAACCACACGTATCCAGTAAATAGTATTTCAAACGCTAACTATCGCATTCACGCCACGCACTGGTTATCGCATGCGTTGACATATTGGTCCATCCTGAACGTTAACATTGATTACAAATCTCACGACAGTACGCCAGAAGGCGAAATCTAATCAATGCCAGATATACGTCGTTTCGACGATTAGACGTCACAATGGCGTCTTATCGGTTCATTGAACTTTGCACGCCCACTGAAGCAAGTCACCCAAGCACTCCAGATAATTTATTTGATTCAATTGAAAGTCCAGGTATGACAACTAATTAGTGACCACATTTCTCGATACAAGACAAAATCAGTAACCGTTATCCTTACGTTAATCCCAACTAAATATAATAACTGACAAAATCATTGTTTACATTAACAACTGGTAAACAAACAATCTGTTGACATAAATAATAACAATAAATAAATCCGAAAAAACAATCTTTTAACAATAATAAAAATATAAACACACAAAGCGATCTCTACTTGTCATACTGAACTCAAAAAGACAATAAATGACAAGAAAATTTATAAAAAACTTGAAATATATATGACAAGTTAAATCTTTCAATCTCTTCATCAAAACTATCATAAAAATATCAGAACAGTTGACAATTAAATGACTTTAACATAATTTTCTGTCGACAAGTACATCAAGAGAGCTCAACAAAATATAGACTTGTCAAAAGCCATCAATTAGACATAATGGGGAATAAATGTCATGGAAGAAGATTGAACAATATAAGATAACATTAGTAGTTGTCAAAAAGTTGAAGTAATTAATTATAATCTACTATCAAAAAATAAACAAATAAAAACAATTTACCCTTGCTTCCATGTCTTCGTTAATGATCACACTCATTAAGCTACGAACGTTTAATTACAATCACATCAAACAAATACCATTTGAAAATATCCTTGATTGAACTCACTCAAAATTCCTTTGTTTTAATATCTATTGGAGATACTTTCTACAAAAAACAGTCAAGTCTCTTGCATATCACGAAGAGAAAATATGTGACATATTTTCATGAAACTCAATCCTTTGTTGTTTTTAGATCAATTTTTTATATACATATAAGTCATTTTTTTTTTGTAAAAAAACAACCTCTTCTTTTATAGCTTGTATTATATTAGGTTTCTACGTCTTTGTCAGAAATGTCATATGTCCATTAATAATAGTCAACCAAAAGTTTGTGTTGTTATTTTTTCTGACTTTGTTATAATTCAGCGTCAGGTTCATACAACCGCTTTGTTGCTATGACAATAAAGCCGAGACGTTAATCTTTTAAGGCGAACTTGATGTTTAGCGCCAATGTGCGATAAAAGTTCTATCGTTTCAGTAGATTTATTTATTTTAATACTTATTATTATTATTTTTTCGAATAGTTTCACAAAGGAGCATGTTTTTTTTAGAGCTGATAAGTTAAATGTTAGCTAGAGGTAGAAAATAAATAGAAAACGTTTCAATGAAGAGCACCTTATAATCGAGAATTTTTCTGAACGAAGCATTTACGTATCTTCGTATATATTTTAAAACAGGTTTTTCTTTCTTTCCTCGAGACAGAAGTATTTATATTAATACAGCAATCATACTCTTAGAGTTATTTGAAAAAATTATGTAAATTTCCTTTTAAAGCACTAAAGCAATTGAAAATCCATTAAATTGTTAGTCAATGAATGGCCTGCATTTTACCTTGGATTTGCTACAATTAACTAGCTGCAATTTCTTATCATTTCTTAATCTCGATGTTCCAAAAAGAACAGGTAAAGAATCTCCCATTTTGAAGGAAAAAACAATATTCATGCAAGTTGTCTCTATGTCCCATATTACGAATGTTCCTGGACATAATTCTAAATCCAACCGCCAACTCTACATCCTGATATTACAAATTTTGTCGTAAAAATTTTCTTTAATATTACGATAAGAAGATAATGTATCGTTACCTCGTAAAAGTACGAAGACTTGTTCATAGTCCGCAGTAAAGATGTTGAAAAGGTTTTGTTCTAGCATCTGTACTTCAGACTTAGGACAAGATTTTTCCCACTGGGAAAGATTGATTGTTAAAAGTTGCAGATACGATTGGTAATAAATCTCAACTTTTGGACTTCAATAAATATGAAAATATATCTGTCATAAACTAGACAACGTCATGATAAAATTATGTCATAATTCCGTCAAGTGCGCATCCTCGACATAGTTAACAAAGTGGTCTTGATGAAGCAATTTAAGCAGCGTATTCATTTGAGTTAAGACTCGTTCCTAGTAGGCAAAAACTTGCTCAAAGTTCGCAGTAAAGACGCTAGAACATCGTCGAACGACGTTGTTCTAGCCTCGTTACTGTGGATTTTGAACAAGTTTTTGCCTAGCTAAATATATAGAGTGGTAAACATAAAGAGTTTGATTTATTTGAATTAGTTTATTGGCTTTGTCATGTTTGTTTCTGTTGTTTATTTTACATGTCATATTACACAGTAGGCGGAAGAAAGACAAATCACCACCTGCATGTCATGCAAATCACGTGCAAATCGCGTGCACATTTAATCAAAACACCAATAAATAACCAAATCTGAAAGGTTACTCAAATTACCTAGCCAAAAGCGAAAAACAAAAATCTGTATCAAGTTTCTGCTTTTCAAGTAATAACTGACACACCCTTTGGTCTGAAATGTTATATGATTAGTTTTAAGGTTGGTTTTCATTGGTTTAAATTGAAGTTGCATATCATTCGACGCCAATTTCCACCAATGGAATGTCATCTTTTGATTTTAGCCACCAGGAGTATTGCATCTAATGGAAAGCAACATATTTTTGTTAACATCGATGAAATAGTTACTTTATCCCGGAAGAAAAAGTATTAGTGGGCAGCTATGAGTAATTCAAGTTATGTGATAGTGTGTGGCATCCATCTTGTTTGTCCAAAACATTTTGCAATTTTAGTTCAAAAGATCAATGTTATCTCTGCGCATCAAGATTTTATTAGACTCAGCATGTGATCAATGAGTGTCATTTATCATATTGACATCGTGCTTGTTACCTGCCTCATTTTGCATTATATTAACACTTCTAAACGTTATAGTTATAAAAACGACATCTGAGCCGCTGGATTATCATCAAGAAAGTTTAATGCAAAGGAAAAACAGCTGTGGTAAGAAAAGTGAAGATCTGCAGTAAAAAAAGTGAAATTCTTCGGTTAAAATGTGGAATATTCTCATGAGCTTATATTTGAGTTCTCCGTTAATAAGATAACAATCAATCAATTAAATTATCACCAATTCTTCTCAGCATGGGATTGGTCCATATATGGCTGAACTTTATTTTCTATATTTAAAAATATTTAAAAAATAAATTTAGTTATTACGTCATCACTAGCATTTACCTTATTAGGTGATAATTATGACGTAACTTCAAAAGTACACTTGAACTCCTTCTAATCCTTCACCTATTTAAGGGATCATTTCCAAATATATATTTGCAAAGAAGAGACAAAGTTCTTGTAATTGAGCTTTCCTAACAAAAACACCCAAGAAAAGTCTAAAAATATCAGCAACTATTTCAAAATGAGCGATTCTTTACTATGAAAAAATGTTTGGCATTAAAAACACACCTTTGATCACTTCTATCTCCATCATTATTCATCCTTATGGAATGTAACTTGTTGAATATGTTGTTACTAACAAACTTTAGCATGGACTTTAACATAGTAGGCAGATATTTCAAAACAATTCTAAAAGTGATTTTATACTGTAATGTATTTATCATCTATTTTTATCAGTGTTTCATAACTTTTAGAGAATCTCTTCTTTATTTGGATGCTCTTTGAACTTAATCTATCTTACTCCTGTATTAAAAGACTTTGAATAGGCGTAACTTTTAGATCTAGATGTCTACATGGAGTAGAATACAGGTAATATGGTGTGAAGTTTACATGGTAGACAGGTTTGTGCGGTAAACTGATCATTAATACAATGAAGGTAATATGGTGAGAAGTTTGCGTGGTAGACAGGTCTGCGTGGTAGACAGGTTTATGTGGTAGACAGATCATTAACATTCAAAATATTTCAAGCTACTTAAGAGTTAACAGGCGCTCTTGACGATGGAAAAAAATGTACTCGAAAGCACTTAAAAATATCAAATCAAAACTAATACAAAATAAAGAGATTAATCTTTTACGAAAGGAAGCTGAAAGCAATGTGCCCGGAAGGCGATCATTAATAATACTTGTTTTTTGTATAAGATGGTAATAAAAATGTGGTAGAGATAACAACAATAGTTTATTTACCTTAGAATATTTGGCTAACCGCACAGTAAAAAGATGCGACCACTGTCATATATTATTCCCATCATTTGTTACAATGGTAACCACAAATATTCTTGAGTTGTTCACATGGAAGTAGAATGTTATTATTAGCAACAAAATTCCAGCAAAAAGATTTAGTCAACAATGCAAACGAAAACTATTGCAAATATGATAACTATTCATTGAATTCCTGCACAATTACCTCAATCCCACAACTCAAATTCCATAATCGACCAAAACAAGGAGAACATGTTCAAGTAGATGCCAAAAAATGTTCTTTAAAATATCTTCAAGTAACACGAGTAGACGCAATTTAACATCCATAGAATGTCCTCCTCTTCAATGACTACAAAAAGTGGCCATTTTTAGGACTTTACAGATTTGAAAAAAAAATAGGTTAAATTCTATTTACAATCAAGGTGATATTGGCATACGTTTAAAACGTTTGAACAATTGATATCGCAACCAAAATACAGAATCTTTTTACATATAGTTTTATACACCCTATACGATTCTTTGGTCATCAGAATACAACACAGCAACACCATATATATGTTTGTGGAGCTTAAGGCGGATCTCCACTAGGTGAATTCGTTCGCACGAATTATGAATGAAGCAATTACATTAGTTGAAAGCGACGCCACCTGTCCATTTAATTGGTTTCTAAATGAGCTTGGGTTGAGTTTGTTCATCAGCCAATCAACTAATGATTTTGCTATAAATAGTGCAATTCTTACTAAAGATTTAGCATATATTAGTACTGGAAATTTTAGGCCACTACAACACTGCGGGGACGAATTCTCAAGCATTGTACATGTATCGATGTTTCTGGTCCATCTCACGTTATATTACTCATTGTTATCTAATAGTAGGAATAATAACAATAGAAAAACCATTTACAAAGTCAAAACTCATTTATTAAGTAGTAAGTTAGTTATCTCAAGAATTTTAACCGCAAAAACAAATCATATGAAAACATCCGTATTGCGTGAAAGTATTTCATGTCGGCGTAGGTTGCAAGTAATTAGTTCAACAAAAGTTTTGTTTTGGATTTTATTCAGATAGGCGATAATTATTTGTCACTAGCAACTGGATACGCGCATCTATATTTAGCTATCTATCTCAATTATATTCCCACCAATATACAACTAATTATTTTGTCAAAGGATATTAAAGGAGCACTCTCCCGTGTTTGTTTACATTCGATTTTTGAAAAGCAAATCCGATAAATAAGTTACACATTTTA
>JAULBZ010001452.1:0-22133 GCA_032360805.1 Neoturris breviconis | reverse complement strand
CTAAGCTTCTTACAAAAAAGGACTACAGTTAGCGGGATTGTCACACCCGTAGACTAAGTGAGCAAACTCATTCTTCTAAGCAATACTAAAATTTGATTATATAACGGGCTTTTTGTAGATTACAATTTGTTTGGATGATACAAAACTTATGAAACAGATTATTTTGGTCAAAAACAAAATATTTTTAGAAAAACAATATATCATAGAAGCTCTAGAAAGAAAAATAGAAACAAAATGTGATTCTGTTTCAGTTTTAGAAACAAATTCTGCTCTTTCACACAATATCTGGGTTTAAAGCAAAAAATATTTTTATTTCAAATTATGTAGGGGAAGAGACGAGCAACCTGTATAGACAGCAGTAATATTTTACTTTGTTTTTTAAGCTAAATGATCATATTTATGAAATCCTTGGCATTGAAAGGCGAAGAACTGCGGTAAACCATCCACAAGCCGATGGCCAAGATGAAAATACCAACAAAACATTAAAATCGTAGGTTTCTTATGTTATATACTTCCACAGTCTACCTTCTTTCGAGGGTACTAATTTTGTTATTATCTACGAAAACGCTAGGATTTAATATTTCTGAAGTTATAAATTATCAAATACGTTAAAGGCGGAGAAAATCGGAGGGTATATCGTTATTTTATCAGTCTTCAATAGCATCGTTTAGATAAAATGAATTTACAAAACAGCAAGCTGCAATGATCAAACTTGTCTTAACACAATGTTTAATTAATTTTAGAGGATAACCCTCAAAAGAATGAAATACGGAGAAGCAGCCATTCTTTTATATCATTGCTAAATAAATACAATTTGCGAAAATTAATACCCGTGCAAATGCCATTATAATATCACTTGCAAAAGAACACACTAAATAATAATAATAAAAAAGGATTAATAGTTGCGTTTTACCCCTATATGTTGTTTCAAATACATGTTTTTAAACGTTATAGAAAATTAAGAAAAGTTTGCGATGACAATCAAACTGATTGGGACGAACTGACACACACTGTCATGCGAGTCGAAAGACAAATTTCTACGAGACACTCGCCATTTGAAGTAATGTTCGGTGGAAGACCACTCAAATTTAAAGAAGATCTATCACAGGTATGTCAATGCTTTTTTAATGATTCTAGGTACCAAGTTCGTATTGCAGCTACTAGAATTTAAGTCTGCTTGTCCAAGTTTGCACCCTATTGTATTATTTTGATCTGTTGTTTTCGCCTAATTCATGGCCTATCTTAACAGACGTCGATGTATCTCGGCCTGTGTTCAAACGTTACATGTTTATGTTTTGCAGACCGAGAGAGAAGCGAGACTCAAAGAACGAGATAAAGAAGCAGAGTTTATATCATAGGTTATTTGTTCATTGCTTTAACAAAGAAGGTTTTTAAATATAAACAACGTAGTACTTTCCGTTTGAATCATACACTAAACAAATTGTCTTTGATAAGGTTCTCACTAAAGTAACACGCTGAAACATTTGCTATTGACAATCGCAGATGATATTGTTAATCACAAAGATTTAAATATGTCCTTCAACTGTTGTCTCGTTTATTTAGGATACATTTATAATCCCAGGTGGTAGAAATATTGGTGAAATAGAGGAAGAACCGCCGCGAAGTATACAATGTATTGAAGATATTTCTGAAGCGTTGCGCTAGATAAGAACTTATGAGATCCAATAACTGCCAGGTTCGAAGAGCCCAATATGAAATATGCCAAATTACCAGCACTCACGAAAATAGTGTTTATTTCAAGTGCTAAACTTTCGCTTCAGATATGACCTTTTGATTATTCATAAAAATAAACAGTTAGATCAGTTTTTTTTCCTTATTAACCCCTTTCTTTACATACAGAATCAGAAAAACGCTCAAGAGAAGCAGAAAAAAAAGCCTATGATCAAATAGTTAACAGGACAAATCAACAGAAAGTGTTCTAAAAAGGAGGAAAAAAAGTGCTGTTATCAGAAAGACGCATTAGAAAGAAAG
Source organism: Neoturris breviconis (assembly GCA_032360805.1). Lineage (NCBI taxonomy): Eukaryota > Metazoa > Cnidaria > Hydrozoa > Anthoathecata > Pandeidae > Neoturris > Neoturris breviconis. The sequence goes on along the minus strand of JAULBZ010001452.1, from coordinate 20,141 downwards.
GAGCAGCGTTGGTGAAACGTCACAGAAACTTTAAACAATGCAATGAGATTTTTAATTTTTTTACAGATAAGAATGATAACTGAAGAACAAGCTACTCTACTGGTGCAAAGTGCAAATACAAGAATACCTACTACCATAGGAAACACGGTGGCCGTGATGCCTAACATATTTCATTCAATCAAAACACTCATTGCCACTGGGAAATAAGGAATAATTTGAAATTGAGAAAACGAATAAGAGGTAGTGATTTATATGGTACTTCATGCAATGATTTATCTGAATGCAACTTTTCCGATATATGGAAAGAGATGGTCACCAACTATCCACTATTAATTGATATGATGACTGCTGTTTCTGGTGTAGAACAGGATAGGGAGGAACTTTCAGATGCTGTAAGAGTAAAGTTTAGTTTTGTATACTCTATTTTAATGAACATAAATTGGAATGCATTTTCAAGAATTCAAAGAATGAATATAGTTCTTATGTTTGAAGGAGGTGGTAGTAAAAAGGTATGAAAATAATTGCTAATTAAATTGTCTTAGGCATATTAATATAAAACATATATATGTTTGGCATAAAAATAGATAAAATATTGAAAAATATGTTTTTTGCCTGTCTTCACCATGACAGCTATTTGTTTTTTATATATATATTTTCCTTTTATGAAGTGGGACCTCCACGATGTATGTTCAGCTCAAATGTAACTTTACAAATTTGGGTATAGAGAATGCATTGTTCTGTAACATGAGAGATATTCTTTGATGTACACATGTTGAGTTAATAATTCTCATTGGTACTGCAGGATTTTGTAAAGTTTCATAAGACTGTACTGCACCTACCTTGAAGGCATTAAATTTCGCAGATATTAAACAGGGATTTTTTTAATTTTGCAAAATCCAATACCTGCAAAATATCATTATTTTGTCGATTTGCAAAATTAACATCTAAACAATGATTGAAATGAAGAAAAAGTTTTGGAAATAGGAAAAAAATGACAGTCTTTATTGACTACATATCCCAGTAATTAGACACGATAACATAGTGGTGTAACAAAACAGCAAGCTGTAATGATGAAATTAATTTTTAGAGATTTGGCTCTCTAAAAAACAAAACATAAAAAGTCTCAGTTCGCTCCCTTTTTGCAAGGTTGGATCTAACATCTCATGGACTAAACAGAAACCACTAATACGACGGTCCGAATGGCACTAAGTAATGGATGTGGAAGCTTGAGGATAGATTATAATCAACTCAAAGTTGCGATCTGGTGCGGGCCCTTGCCTCCTGCAAGACACCAGCCACAACCATTGGATACCATCCGCCCAAGCATATCAGGAATCCCAACTAGTATTATTGAATCGTCTCAAAATTTACAAACAAATCAAAACTGTAATACAAAAATTATGGTCAATTATTCTGAACAAAATCACCCTGATCACATTTTTAGCCAGATGGGAAGACAACACCAAAGAAAAGGTTATTAGAATTCATACATACACCCACTCAACATGACCGTGATGCTACCAAAGTTGTTGACGATGATGTTACCCAAATTAGTAATGATGATGCTACCCAAGTTAGTAACGATGATGTTACCCAAGTCGATGATGATAACGATGCTACCCAGGTTGATGATAATAAGGGTAATGCTGCACAGGACGTAAATAATGTTGCTGATGATGATGATTGTGCTGATAACAAACAGAATGAACCACCATCATTTGTTCCGTTTACTCAAGGACCAGGTAAATAGTTTAACAATTTAGGTGGCCATTCCAGACAACCCAAAACCATTGCAAAAATCTGGGAAAAATATTACTGGCCAGGAATCTATGGTCACCTAGAAACCTGGGTAAAGAATTTTCAATGGTTTAATCTTATCAAACTAATTTCCTATTTCAAAATCTTTCAGATGCTTCCTTGCATGGAATCTATTTTACATGCTATAGGATTCCGAATATTAGCTATAGGCTTATACTGTTTCAAAAGCCTTTGGCTTGTATCAGGGGAGAATAGAATGCAAACAATGTACAATAGAGAATTTATACAAGCTATTTGAGAATAAATTGAGAGTGCAAGATAATATGCTGCTTATGGCTTTCCAATGAAACGTTATTATATAGTGCAAAATAATTTTTGAATTGTACGCTCTGATTAAATTTAAAAAGAGCACGATTAAATACGCTTACAACCAAGTCTCGCGTGTGTAAGAATGTTTTTAATTTTCCAGGTAAGGACAAATGACTCATCAGTTATAGTATGACTTGATACCTATATATACACCCATGAGGTTATATCTTTGTGGGCTTATAACCGGTTAATCTGCATTTGCAATTGGGTGGGTTTATATCCAGGGAGAAAGCTTATAACCTAGATGGGTGACTTATAATCGGTATATGTATAAACATACCTTTCCTATTTAGCAGAAGGAATGCGACATGTGCCAACGAAATGGGCAGCTTAAAAAGTTCTCCAAACCGCTACAGCCAATCGTAGTAAGAATTATTTCATATTCCCCAAAAAATCTCGCGATTCCAATTTGTAAATTAAGCAAAATAAATAATATTTTTAAGTATTATCTTTGACATACTATTTCTACATAATACTTCTTTCATACTACTTTTAGACTCACAAAACTTGGGAATATGTTGGTATCGATTTAATCGGACCGTTTAATGAAACTACGAGGGGAAATAGATACGTGCTTACCTGCACAGATTTATTTTCCAAATGGCCGTTGGCATATCCTTTGCCGAATAAAGAGGCCATTAGTGTTGCAAAAGCAATAGTCCAGATGGTCACAACATTTGGGTTTCCATATGCAATAATTTCAGACAATGGAACAGAATTTTGTAATGAGGTAATGTTAACTACAATTACCTTAACTTTGATTATTTTCGCCATTTTTTGGTAAGACAAAAAAAATCGCAGCGAAATTTTGTTTGACAGAATTTTAAAGTGATAAAAATTAAAAAGCATCACATTCTTAGTAAAGAAGTTGCAATCTTTTTACATTCTTTTTACCATGTATCAGTTAAATGAGTATTTATTTCATTGGGCTGTTCCATCAGTATCGTAAATCTGCAATACAAAATATATTTGACGAAATATTACATAGCGGAAATAATCGAAGTTAATGCAATCTTTACTACAATAGCAATACTAAGCATTGATTATATAACGGGCTTTTTGTAGATTACAATTTGTTTGGATGATACAAAACTTATGAGACAGATTATTTTGCTTCAAAACAAATATTTTTAGAAGAACGATATATTATAGAAGCTCTAGAGAGAAAAATAGAAAAAAAATGTGATTCTGTTTCAGTTTTAGAAAATAATTCTGCCCTTTCACGCAATTTCTGGGTTTAAAGCAAAAAATATTTTTATTTCAAATTATGTAGGGGAAGAGATGCGCAACCTGTATAGACAGCAGTAATATTTTACTTTGTTTTTCAAGCTAAATGATCATATTTATGAAATCCTTGGGATTGAAAGGAGAAGAACCGCAGTATACCATCCACAAGCCAATGGTCAGGATGAAAATACCAACCAAACATTGAAATCGTAGGTTTCTTATGTTATATACTTCCACCGTCTACCTTCTTTCGTTGGTACTAATTTTGTTATTATCTACGAAAACGCTAGGATTTAATACTTCTGAAGTTATAAATTATAAAATAAAATCAGAGGGTATATCGTTATTTTATCAGTCTACAATAGCATCGTTTAGCTTTATATCGTTGCTAAATAAATACAATTTGCGAAAATTAATACCCGTTATAATATCATTTGCGAAAGAACACACTAAATAATAATAAAAAAGGATTAAAAGTTGCGTTTTACCCCTATATGTTGTTTCAAATACATGTTTTTAAACGTTATAGTAAATTAAGAAAAGTTTGCGATGACAACCAAACTGATTGGGACGAAGTTACACACACTGTGATGTACTCAATGCGAGTAGAAAGACAAATTTCTACAAGATACTCGCCATTTGAAGTGATGTTCGGTGGAAGACCACCCAAATTTAAAGGAAATTTATCGCAGGTATGTCAATGCTTTTTTAATGATTCTAGATACCAAGTTTGTATTGCAGCTACTAGAATTTAAGCGTGCTTGCCCCAGTTTGCACCCTATTGTATTATTTTGATCTGTTGTTTTCGCCTTGTTCATAGCCTACCTTAACAGACGTCGATGTATCTCGGCCTGTGTTAAAACGTTACATGTTTATGTTTTGCGGACCGAGAGAGAAGCGAGACTCAAAGAACGAGATAAAGAAGCGGATTATATCATAGGTTATTTGTTCATTGTTTTAACAAAAAAGGTTTTTAAATATAAACAACGTAGTACTTTCCGTTTGAATCATACACTAAACAAATTGTCTGTGGTCTTTGTTTAGGTTCACACTAATGTAACACGCTGAAACATTTGCTATTGACAATCGTAAATGATATTGTTAATCGAAAAGATTCAAATAATGTCCTTCAACTGTTGTCTCTTTTATTTAGGATACATTTATAATCCCAGGTGGTAGAAGTATTGGTGAACTAGAAGAAGAAACAGCGCGAAGTATCCAATGTATTGAAGATATCTCTGAAGCGTTGCGCAAGGTAAAAACTTATCAGATCCAATAACTACCATGTCCGAAGAGCCCAATATGAAATATGCCGAATTACAAGCACTCACGAAAATAGTGTTTATTTCAAGTGATAAACTTTCGCTTCAGATATTACCTTTTGATTATTCATAAAAATAAACACTTAGATCAGTTTTTCCCTTTTTATTCCCTTATTAACCTCTTTCTTTATGCACAGAATCAGAAAAAGGCTCAAGAGAAGCAGAAAAAAGCCTATGATCAAAGAGTTAGCACAGTAAATCAACAGAAAGTTTTCCAAAAAGGATAAAAAGTGCTGTTGTTAGAAAGGCGAATTAGAAAGAAAGGAGCAGCGTTGGCATCCAGATTCAAAGGCCCACTAATTATCAGTGAGATAACGAAAGCTGGCAATTAGTTGATTACCAAGGATGGTAAAGGTATTTCTGGAAGTCACGGCCCCTCGGTGCTGAAAAAAGAAAGTGGAAGGTAATTAACATGATATCCTCTGCGATATGAAATAAGCTGGAAGGGTAGGAAAAAGTGGAGGAAGATAGCAACTGTTCCAAATTTACTAAGCGGGGAGGGGGGTGGGGGGTCAAATTTCTATAGATACTAAGTAAATACGACAACATTAGTACTTTGCTGTCGCTATCTCCATGGTAGCATGTAATTGGTTAGGGACTAGTTTATTAGTAAAATTATTTAATTTCGCGTTATTCTTCACGTGTATTTTAGCTTTTTAGCAAGTTGACTGTTTTATGTTATTTTCAATTTTTCTAAAAGTTAACAAGCGGGGGAGAGGGTTGGACTGAGCGGCGGAGTTGAAAAATTGTTCAAAAATGAATAAGCGTCAACCCAACTTACTTTTTTGATACTGCATAGTACTGGATATTACAGTATGCAACAAAGATGTCTTTATTGCATTCGATTCTGGTTGTGCGTGTTATAATTCATATTTAGCTCCTTATTGGTGACAGAGTTCTTTTTAAGATAAACGTTGCCAGTTGCAATCTAATTCTAACTCTCATTCCATGCCTTGAGCATTTTACCAGCAGATGCTCCATTGCTTTTGTATTTTCACTTGCTATACACTCTTTGCATTCTTTCATAGCTTCAACAGCGGTTAATCCTTCACTTACTCCTTCGTGTAAGTGTCTTTCTATATTTGCGTTTGTGTTGCATTAGAATTCTTTTCCAGGCCAATCTACTTTCACCAGTGGTCACTCCATCAATGACACTTGGTTGTGAGTAGTATTATTCTTTTTTGCTTGCATGTAGGTGTCAGTGGTCATATCTTTAACACTGTTATGCTGTATTAGTTTCTGGTCTTTTATCATTGTTTTCTTTTATAGCTTCAACATTGGTAGCTCCATCGCTTGTTTCTTGTTGTAAGTACTGTTACTCATACTTCCATTTGTGTTTGCGTTTGTATTCTTTGCATGTAAATGTTTTCACTTTCTCCAAGCAAATATTGTTGCTTACTATTTAATTCTTTCTCTTTCTTCTTTCTTTCATAGCTTCACCAGTAGTCACTCCATCAATGAAACCTGATCGTGAGTAGTATTATTTTTTTGTTTGTCGGCTTGTTGGCGTCAGTATTCGTTTCTTTAATACTGTTCTCTATTACTAGTACTTGTATACTCACATTGCTTCCAAATTGTTTGCTCCATGGCTTGTGTCTTCTTGTAAGTGTTCTACTTACATATTCACTTTGGTTTTCATTAGTGTTCCTTTGTTCGTTCTATACCAACGTTGTTATACATGCTATACCCTATTTTTCTTCTTTCATAGCTTCCACAGTTGTACCACCATTATCATCATCAAAAGCTGATTGTGAGTATTATTATTTTTATTTTCCTTTGGCAAACTCCCGTGTGCAATTACCCTTTAAGTAGGAATATTAGAAATTTTGATTGTTTAGCTTATCGATTTAAAGTTACCTTGCCACCATTTAAAACGACGTCGCCCAAACCAGGTAATTGTTGATCATTGTTCTTTCGCTCTGTATTACATGCATTTTATATGAATATAATTTTTATTTCTATTTGTTTCCTTTAGTATTTACATCAAACTTAATCTCGTCGAAATTGTTTTCTCCGCAGCTGTTAACAGCAAAGCCAGTACCTAATCATTGTGAGTATTACAATGCATTTTATTTTTTGACCGTTGCGAGTGTATTGACATATATTTGTGTTGGTCATAGGAACGTATTGGTGCTTGTGTGTAGTTGGATAGAACAACATAATTTGCTAAAGTTAGTTCTGATCATGTCAATATTATGGCAATCTTCTGTTATCACAATGTCTTCATATGTTTCTTAGCATCGAATAAAGTGTCGTTTACAACTGCAAAAAAAAAAAGATTTAGGAGATCAGCGATGAAGTGAGAATGTTTACTCAAAGACAATTTTCTAGATATGCAATTTTAAGTTTTAAGGGCAGACGATTATTGACAAATGACGTTTCAAATCTGATCAATGAAGTAAGCCTGATTATTTTTAATTTAGCTACAAAAGTGCCATTTAGTTCTAAAGCGTTTTTGGCAGATATCAAGAAGACTGGCATTGATCACCGTGACTACAGTAGCGATACGGACGAATCATGTTCATCTGAAGGAGACCGTGGTGATATACATCACCACGAACCAGGTCAGTTCCAAAGTTACCATTGCCTGTTAACACAATCATATATAGGAAGCTGCGCTCCAACAAAGAAATTTAATAAATGTTAATACTTCTCGTGAATAGTGTTTCTTCTTTTTAGATTAACTGACTTGATTTTACAGAAACACGATAGTTTCGTTTAAAAACGGGTCCTATATCTAAACAGCGACAACTCAAATACCAACAAATAATTCAAACAAACAAGCACACAAGCAAACAAACAAAAATAAACAAATAAACAAATACAGCAACAACAGCACCGACAGAACTGCAACAAGAACATGTATGAAACGATCCGTGATAAGACCGGACAATGCATTACCAAGGTAACTTCACTGAATGCTATATATTAAAGTACTGTATGAGAACTACACATTGCCAAGGTAAACAAAATCTCTTATCGATGTGAGTCGGTCCGAATTAACCTAAATAAACCTAATAATACATTTTAGATCTATCAGTTGCGTCTCTGAACCAAGCATCTGAGTATTTAGGTAAGTAATATGTTAAACTATTAGCATTTTATTTCGTGTAGCATCTCATTGTACAGAAAAGAACCACTTAGAGAATAGAAGGCCCTAAATTTATTAATTGTTACTATTTCGTAAGTTAAAATGAATATAGTTATTACAAATCTAGACACATTATTACATTCTTTACGCATTCTATTCTACTTTTATGCGATAAATAGCATAAGCTTATAAACGTACACGGTGGTAGGAACATTTCTGTGCGCATGAGCCTCCTATAATAAAATATTTTATGTAGTAATTTTGGATATAATATAACCGACTTTTACATACACGTTTCCCAAATGATTTAGCGACCACATATTTTAAGGACAAAATATCTACGATAACTTCAACTTTTATATTTAACGCAATGTGGAGAGTAGGTTTCACATCTCTGATTTTCATTATACCCCTCTACAATTCAGTGAATTAATAGATAAACACATGAAATAATACATAATTTTCTTATTTCGTGCTTGTATCGGGCAATAGTTTTATATTTCAGCATTAGAAAAAGATGTTCAGCATCAATATATTATGTGGGATCAAATGGGACGCCATACATCCGCTTCGGGACTACTTCCAAGTAAATTTATTTCTGATTTAAAATAGATTGCTATAGCTAGCGGTAATGCATATTATGACTCACCCAGGGAGAAGGTTAATGGGAACAATGTTCAACATTTATACACATTTGTGGCTTATTTGCCCCTGTCAGCGATGTCCCCGTTAGTTCAATCTTACCTATCTAAGCTGAGATGAGTCAGGTAAAATCGAGTCTCGTTTGACTAAGTAGTATAGAAGAATATACAACAAAGATACAATCAATATAACTATTGCTCATATCGGTACATTGAATTATTGACTTTCTTAGATCAAGCAGTCAGATCTGTTAACCATGCACTGAATGGAAGGGTTTCCATATGGTCAGGTGATATTGTATCGTTAAAAATTGATGCAATAGTTAACGCAGGTAAGTTGACGTAATCAATACTTATTAATACTTATCAATACTTGCTTGCACGCAAACAAAATTATTCCATGAATCTGTTGCTCATGAATCTATACAGGTACTTGAATAAACCATGGCATTTGCAGTGATTAACCAATTAGATTGATTTTACACTAAATAAACCAAATTTCTCCCTTTTGTAGGATATGTCGGTAATATTTTACAAGATAATTTATAAATATTTTACTCTCTTATTCATAGCAAATAACGCACTACGCGGTGGCAATGGAGGTGAGTAATAGCTACCGTAGTTCCTCTAATAAATGCCTAGTGTCAATTAAACGCCCCCTCCAGTAAATGCCGCCATAAGGGGTGGATTATTTAATAAACTACTCTCTCTAATTGGGCGTTAATTAGAATCATAACAACAACCAAAAAGAGGAAATATAAATTCTTGTTTCTGAGGGATTTGACCACAGAATGTGTATATTAAAGAGAAAAAATCGCACAGTAAGTTACTATCAACGCAGCTATATCGAACAATTTTTGTTGTAATAAAAAGTTTATGGGTAAATCATCTTCAATATTTAAAGAATATGAATCCCTGGGCACATTTGGTAATAAAGCATTTCGTGTATTTTCATGTAGTGGGGCAATCCATAAAAAGGCTGGAGCAGGCTTACTAAATGAATGCAGAAAATATGATGGATGCGCTGATGGGGAAGCAATTCTTACCAAAGGTAAGTTTGATGCTAACATTTTTCTCAATACCTATGGTAATAATTCTTTCTCCTTTTTAAATTGTTGTAAGTTAATATAATGATACAATTTAAAGATCTATCTAATTTAATTGAACAAGGTGCAACTAACTTTCTCCTGTAATTCAAACTTTTGCTAAATCAAATACGTTTGATCGGTACCTTGACTCATCTCTATAACTTGAACATTTTGTAATTCGAACTTTACTTCAAGTTTAGTGAGAGTTCGGATTATTAACAGAAAGTTAATTCTTGTGTTACCGGGATATCGGTGTGTCCTTAGTTTAACCGAGGGGAGTGGAGTGGTGGTGCAAAATAACTTTTCTTGAGAACCACAGGCTAAACCCTTGAAATTTGCATGGCCAGAAGCATGGGCAAAAGGTCTTCTAATTTACTTTCCAAACATGTTAAAAATTGTGCAGAGTGTGAGTTATATTGCCTTTTTAATAAAATCCAATGCCTTTTTGTGATATTTGCCGATACAGCAGGAAGTCAGCAGGAATATCAATTTATAATGGAAGGAAGCTATTATTAGAACTGTCAGAGTGAAATTATATGGAGAAACAATGATTTCTGTGCAAATGGTAAATTAACAACAACAACAAAGATTTCGCCAAAATTTCCGTAATAAAACATAACGTCCCATAGTTTCAGCTAAATAGCTTAGCTTAAATGGTAGGGAGAAAAAAATTCTGTGCTGGTATACGAGGCTAATCCCAATAGAAGAAAAAGAGTAACAACAATCGCATCCTTTGCTTCTACTAAAATTCCATTTCATCGCAGTTTTGTTGTTTTCTACTTTAGGTTACAATTTGTCGGCTTCATGTAAGTATGCTAAATTATCGATGAGTATTATTTTTTGAAAAAAGTAACTGCCAATATACTATAATATATTTTCACTTACGAGTGAAACTAAACGAAACAAGCCTGCCTGTGTACAGCGCCAATAACCGTATAATTTTGTATTTGGACTTTTGCGCAACTGGGATTATCTATTTTATAAGAATCAAAGCTGTTTCTTCTTTACAGATATTATACACACCGTTGGCCCAAAAGACCAGTCAAAAGAAATGTTAACGAAATGTTATAATGCGTGCTTAGATGTAGCCGCCAAGCACGGAATCAAATCGATAGTAAGTAAACTTTTAACTAACATTTAAAATCAAATGATAAAGCAAGTAAATAAACACTCTTCGGCCTTTAAGTGTATGGCTATATTAAGGGGCATCTATTCTAGAGAGGTGCCTACATGAGGGAGAGCGGTCATTCGAAGAATACGGTAATGTATTTCACTACTTTTCTTCATAATTATTTTAGGCATTCCCATGCATTTCAACTGGCTATTACGGTATGATTGAATTTATCATCGACTATGATCTGATTGTGCAGCCTTAATGTCGCAAAATTTGACGATAGTTACCTTCCTTCAATCGAAAGTCAAATACATGAAAGTGTTGCGAAATGACATATTTATACCGGCTCAATAGTTGCTTCCATATCAGCTATTTATTTCCTTGTTTTGTTGATTTTATTTATTTGTTTATTTACTGTTGCTCACATAGCATAAAAAGAAATTGAAATGTGGAACTAGAAATTCGTTATAAAAATTTGTAGATCTAAAAGTATAAAATTTAGTTTGATATGTTAAAAAATGTGTATCCTATTTACAAGTTCGTAGAGTTGAGATATTTTTGATAACGTTTACTACATTTAATTGAAGATATATTGAAATTTTAGGTTTTCCACCTTTGCAAGCAGCTGCAGTTGCGCTGTCTACCGTGCGAGCATGGATGGAAGAAAATCTATATTTGGTATGTTTTGTTTCTATGACGTATACAACACTTAACTTATCCAATACTAACTGTTTTGTTATTCTGTACCGAGAAATACAAAGGTCTGTATATTGACCGAGGTCTGTATATTGACCGAATGATTAGTGTGGAATGATTTGTGTCCACTTTGTTTACGTTTTAAGCTACCATTATGATTGCTAAGAATACAGAATTGATACCGGTCTGTAGTCGAGCATGTTTCCTGTATATATTCCTCAATGTGGCTGTAAGTTAATATATTGCATTGCATCCAACGTATATTCCTGAAGTTATCATTCATTTACATAAACTTTATACATACAAAACCTAATATTTGACTACGCTTGAAGACAGCCAAGCACCAAAGTGAAAAATGGTCTTAATCCAACTGAACTCGAATCTATCATCGCACAACATCAACACTCAATAACTTTTATATACTTTGTAACTTTCGTTATTAACATTTCTTTTTAGATTGATGTCGTCTTTTGCATGTACAGCACCGAAGATCATGAACTGTACAAAAACATGATGATAAGCTATTTTTTCCCGAAACAGCAACCAGGTATGCATACCGTAATACAACGATTAAACGCCCGGGCGCTTATTTAATTTCCAAAACTTAAGGTATATAAAAAAATTCGGGAAAATAGAATAAACACCACGATGATATGCTCGTATTATACTGTTTCTTCTTTTCTTAATCAATATTTACATTTTCTTTATCTGAATTCTCATCTAACAGCAGGGCCTACTGAAAATATTGGGGGATAAAACGAGAAAATACGGTAAAAGGTTAGGATGATGCTTTGGGCAAAGTGGTACTTATAATAATGATGCTTCAAAAATGTGTGTAAGAATAGCCAAAGGTATTTACTGTTAAATATCCTTGACATTTACAATTGTAAACTACAGCAAAATAACATCGCTTCTCTCATTTCAGTTTTGCTTAATGCAACCTTCGAAGAGAATGACCTGACTGATGAATCTATTATGGAACACTTAGGTACCTATTCATTTTTTTGTCTGTACTTACACCCATTGCTACGATCACTGAAGACTGCGTGTGTTAAGTAAAGCTATTGATCCGCAGAACAATTTTTCTGTATTATGTTATTTAGATACCAAGTATGAGAGCTGTTCAGTAAGTAAAGATTTGAAACAAGGTATGTTGTCTTGCATCACCCAAAAATATATCAACCATATAGAATTAAGAATGAATGATTGTCTTTTACCTTCTCTATACGCTTAATATAGTTCAGCTTATTGCGTGAATTAAATGTCAAACTCAAAAGATAAGCATATAACATAAGTAGCGCTAACGTGCCTAGGCACTTGAAGGAGGCCTCACTTTGTAAGATAATACTAAAAAAGGTATTTTTTGTATATATTTATTTTTAATACATTAGAGTAAGCGCGTGTGTGAAATAAAACCGCTGTAGATGCGGTAGATTACTGATGCTAAATGATAATAAATAATTTTTAGTTATTGACAGATTAAAAACAACATCTCCACGAAAAATTACGATGGCACTGTATCCAGAATTGGGTGGAGTTACCATATTTGATGATTTATTGAAAGGTTGTTTGACAGGATGCTTGAGCGATGAAATTGTGTACTCATATTTAAAACTTCTAGCTCGTAGAATGAATAAAAAGGTATATTATTGAGCAACACTTACATCTCTATCACAGACGACATTAAATTTACTCGATCTCTGTTTTATGATTGACGAAAATGAAATGCGTCAGAATTCAAATATAATACAACGACTGGAAAGTTTGCTTTATTTAAGGGTACACCCACAACTCGATGAGAAACTGCCGTAAATAGCGTTAAGCTCTTTGTAAGTTTGTTAAATGTGTTTACATAGGCAGATTACAACAACAACAACGACGACAACGGACGATGACGACGATGACAACGGACGACGACGACGACAAAAAGTTTACTGTACTTGATGTAATTCAATTTTTAATTAAGGCTAAGCTCCTCGTGTGGTGGATTTACGCCATTTCGTTTTGAAGTACAACATGCTATCTATGGCCCTATTTTGAATATTTACTGTACAATAACTCTGAATTTACAATGTCGTCATTGTTTTAGAAAAAAATCAAAGTAACTTCACCAGGAGGGTTAATATCGGAGCAGCTATTTCCCGCTGAAACAAATGTTATCAAGAAACACCCACTGGTATTTATAGTTTGAATTCTTTGTGAGAAAATCATTTTCTGTGAAATGCACCTATAAGTTTCTTGGAAAATGTAGGAAAGAACATTTGTAAATAAATATCTTGTGAATCCTGGAATTATTTTGTGTACTCTCGCAACATAGGAAACAGCCTATGAACTTTTAATGTTAATATGTGGTAAACACACCCAATAGGGGAGGAGGTGCGCGAGTTTAAAAAGGGAATACAGTGGGATCTCTATAAAGCAGACACCATTGGTGCAGAAAAAAGTGACTATCTCTTAACGAAGTGTCCGCTTTATAGAGGGGATTTAAGAGAGTTTTATAAGCAGTTCACAATTAGAAAGGCCCTCTGCACGCTTCATAGTATGTTCGCTTTATGGAGATTTCACTGTAGATCTAAAAATTCGATTTAACAAGTAAGCCTCATTTTCTTTCTATATGGATAGCATTCATGAATCAATTGATTAAAATTTCGCTGCTGAGATAGATTATTATATTTGTTTTAGGAAAAATTGTTAGATCTAGACTTGTTAGTGTCATGCACTATATACAACAATCACTGGACATTAACGGTATATATTTTCTGGTTATGGGAGGTCAACTATAACTTTGGAAGAGTTGACGGTCTAGCGATTGCAACAATTTTGTTAGAAGAAATTGAAACGGATACTTTTAAAAAGCAAATTTAAAGTCGGATTTCCACTTAAACATAATCTATGCACAACGTATCGTACACATATAAACTATATCATTGGTGCATTTCTTAATTATTCATTTGTTCGTTCTTCTAGCGTTACGGTACGTAAAAAAAGTTGAATTTAGTTTAAATTTCAACGTAGCGGGCCGAATAATTATGTAAGCCGAATTTAAGTATTACGTACGTTACGTTACATTACGCGTATTATATTTTTAAGTGTAAATCCGGCTTAAGACATTCCCTTGACTTGTTAAGTTTATCCCTTATATTAATACCGAACCGTGGATTTCTGCGCGGATGTATGTTCGCGCATACATTTCCACACCGCTCGACGGTTTGGGCTGAAATTTTCATCAGGACCTGGAAACGACCCAACGGTTGTGACCGTCGCAAAATAATTAGGTTCCGGGTCACATTTGGGCCCTTTTTGACCCAATTTGCTCTTTTGTGGCGTCACAGGGCACCCAGGTGCCTGGGAATGTCATATGAAAAAGTTATTTGGCTCTAAATCCTGAAGTTGTGATGCTACATCGACGAAACTTGGTCACCAGCACATACTTGCTTCCACAAATTTTGCTCCGTAAAATTCCCAAAATGTCTATTATGCAGACCAGATATTGGCTGCTTTTTGCAAAAAAAACCCTAATTTGGGTCTAATTTCTGAAGTAGATGTTCCATATTGATGAAACTTAGTCACCAGCACATACTTGCTTCTCCAAATATTTTGGTCAGTAAAATGCCGAAATCTCAATTATGCAGACCAGACATTGGTATAGGAAATAAATTATCGCGTACAGGAAGGGGGAGGGGAAAAGGGGATACTTTTGTGATTACATAGAGAGCTTACAAGAATATCAAGATTTGGCATTCTAGATTTAATAAGAAAGTACTTAATAAACAAAATTAAATTGAAAAAATAATTTTAGTGATCCCCGCAATTTGCGGGGGGGAAGGGGGGGGGGGGGGCTTAAATCTAGTACCAATATAAAACAAATTTCTTGTATGCTACAAAATCTAGCTACAAATGTAAGTAATGAACTAAATTTTTCGAATTAACTGTTGACCAAAAAAATGTTGAGTGGTATCTTTGCAAAGCATCAAATACACATTAACATTATTCTGACATATACTCAGACGTTCTTGAACTTTCAACTCAAAGAATGACAAATAGTGTAAAAAGGGAAGGGGGGATGGGGTACAAACTTTCAGCGTTTACATTTTTTGTTTCGTTCTAGATAATCAATCCTAAGGCAAAGATAATTGTGTATATAAACCCAATGGGAGAATTACCAAGCATCGTTATTAAAGTGAAGACAAAGTGGAGGTAAGTGGTAATTATACTCCTAGAAAAGATTAATTATAATTATACTCCTCGAAACTATGATTTATTAACTACTCCTTACTCCAAGAAGCCATGATTTTCATAGTTTGTCATTTGTCTTCAAATGCAGCTTAAGAAGCAAGTATATATCAAAAGAAAGCCATGGCTAGAGACAGTAGAACATTGGGTCGATAGTGGGAAGGAGGGAGGAGGGAGGAGAGTTAGAGAATACCAAATGCATTCTAAAATGTATATTTTGCATGCTTTCATAGTAACTACTTGAGATGCAAATACGGATTAGAGGAAGAATGGGACGTGGAGACGATTCCACATGGAAAGCAAGCAGACAGTATTTCCTGTGGTGTGTTCTGTTTAAAAGTAAGTGAATTGATAATAGCAAGAAAGTTCTTTCTGGCACTACATGATAAGCGTGGTTGAGGATCCATTTTGGTTAAGAACTTCAGCCTTTTCAGGTTGAAACATGCGCTTAGGATTACCGCAAATCTACCGGCATGTTGAAGAAATTACTTTGATTGTGGCATTATGCACTATTATCACCTTTCAGCATGTTTATGCTTATATTTAAAAAATAATTGTAAACGTTAATTACACTTTAGTTTGCTGAATGTATCATGCTAGAAGAAGAGGAGGTCCCGCTTCTATTTTCAACATCGGAAACGAATCTATACAGAGAAAAAATAGTTGAAACTCTGCTCACTGAAGGCGGTAAGTCAAACAGTTAATTCACATATAGCTACATAATTAAAAAATATTGATAGATATTACTGGGAAAGGACTAGCTAACATAGTTAGCACTAGCATCTTTTAATTTTCTCGCAGCACTATGTAGTACTTAACTGATTATTTCAGTGTGTTGGGGATTGAGTAAACTGCTTATTAGCTTATTTCTTTTATTAAAATGTTGATTTTCCCACCATAGGCGAAAAGGAATGGTGCCACAGAATTTGTCGACATTGTGGAAAAGAGGATTGTCCAAGGCCAACCAATAAGCAAAAAAGTGACAGATGGGTAAGAAACAATATTTGTTAATAACTATAAACGTTTTTATTTATCAAAATTCTGCTTATGTTTAAGGAGGTATAATCCGTTTTGTTAGATATCACGATTATTCACTTGCAATGTTCTAGCCTAATACTTTTTCGTAGGTGCAATGTGATGCTTGCATTCCTGTTCGTTGGTTTCATGTGAATTGTATAACACCAATCATACCTAACAACACTGATGATTCGTTTTGCTGTGGCGATCTGTCCAAAGAGACAATTGAATATATACAAAGTTGGGAATCTCCACGCAAAATAAAGGTATTCAATATATTTACCTTTTTGCTGGATGTAACACATGACCTGTATTTGTAAGGAAAAGAAGCGGACTTAACTTGTTACATCAAGTGTTCTCCCTATACAGAGACCTTCTATAATTGTACTTTTCTAAATTTTAGTGCATTCAAAATGATAAAGTACAAAGAGTGAAGATGGCACCAAAAAGAAAACAGGTGTGAAATTTACTTTTTTTATTTAGCTGTTTTATAAGGTAAAAAAATATTCGCAGATACTAATTTTAGTGAGTTTTTAACAATTTCGTCAATTCACGCTTACCTACTGAGGGAAGGTTCAAAGAAACCCCTCCTATACTTTTTGAATACCTTCTGAACCGATCGTTTTGAAAATCTTTTTGGTAACTAGGGATAATGTTCCCTTAACAACAGAATTTTTGACAGGTGGTAAGCCAAATTAAAATTTTTTTGAAAGTTATTTTTTGACTATCAATTTTTCCACTTAGATATTGTTTTTGGACACCTGTTTTGCATTGATGGCCTATCATAAAACGATTCTGCTAAAATGTTTATTATATGTTGGCTGGGAAGTTTCAGCACTACCGCATAGTTCCATGAAAAGTTATGGAGTGGGAAAGGGGTCCTTTGACTCCCCCAGTATTGAGGAGCACCCCAGAAAGGCCTAAATACCAATATTTTTAGTAGCGTAAATCCCTAAATTCAAACCCCCCTGAATAAATATAAATTAAAAAATCGCCAGTAATGTCTAATATAGGTGAGTAATTCTGGTGATATTTGACTATGTAATTTGTATGTGGCTTGTCCAGTTATGCTAAATACTCAATACATAATTCTGATAAAATCATTGTTCCATATAAAATCATAACGCTCATCTTTGCAGGACAATCCATCATCTTCGAAACAATTGGAACCGAAATGTAAAGCGAAAAAGGTATGAAATTACGATATGTAGTTGATTAGTTAACAAATCCGATCACGGTATGATTTTACACCTCCGTCTATTTATAAAGAAACATTGTATTCTGACTTTTATTTCAGAGCAATCGTTTGTTGCCAAACATATTTGTTTTGAAGAAAAGGGAGAACCGAAGAATAAAAGCTTGCGGTGGATGCAATGAAGGCTTTGTTAATCTTCCCTTGGAACCACCACATGATTACTGCTTCGTAACCGTGCAAGAGCGACTGCTAAAAGGCCAAAAAGCGCCAGATGGCCAATCAAAGGAAGTGCCCGTTCACTTTCATATAAAGCGTTCATGCCTGAAGAAAACAAATTTTAATGAAAGGAAGGTGGACTATGCAGGTATTACACTGACAAGTGTACATAAGGAACATTACAAACTTGATGGAATATATATAAAAATTTAAGGGAAGAACTGTGTTGTAAATATGCTGTTAAAAAAAATGCCTTTTTTCGTTTTACATTATGCAAACAATGTAATTTCTACAGATCCTCGGCGGCTTATATTCATAGCGAGTGTCATTTTTCTAAATTTTCAATATTACATAATATGACCCCCAGCGAAAATTGGTAGGGAATGTATTTTTTCCTAATTTTTTTACTTTAGATAACAGGTCCTATGGGCAGATATTCGTAGGACATGTCATTTTTTTCTCCAGTTATTTACCCTTAAATATTCTTAGGGGGTGTAATTTTTCTAAATTTTCAAAGTTAGATAAGATGACACACCCCGCCAAAATTGGTAGGGAATGTAGTTTTCCCTAATTTTTTTACCTTAGATAACAGGTCCCTAGGGCAGATATTGGTAGGACATGTCATTTTTTTCTCCAGTTATTTACCCTTAGATCTTCATAGGGGGTGTCATTTTTCCAAATTTTTGATGTTAGACAATATGACACCCCCTTCGAAAATTAGTAGGAAATGTAAATTTTTTCGTATTTTTTTTACCTTAGATAACCGTCTCTAGGGCAGATATTCGTAGGAAATGTCATTTTTTCTAACAGTTATTTAACCATAAATAACAGGTCGCCGGCGGCATATATTCTTAGGGGGTGTCATTATTCTAAATTTTTGATGTTAGATAATATGACACCCCCAGCGAAAATTGGTAGGGAATGTAGTTTTCCCTATTTTTTTTACCTTAGATAACAAGTCCTTAGGGCAGATATTCATATGGCCAGTCATTTTTTTCTCCAGTTATTTACCCTTACATCTTCATAGGGGATGTCATTTTTCCAAATTTTTCGATGTTAGATAATATGACACCCCCTTCGAAAATTAGTAGGAAATGTAAATTTTTTCGTAATTTTTTTACCTTAGATAACCGGTCCCAAGGGCAGATATTTGTAAGATATGTCATTTTTTCCAACAGTTATTTAACCATAGAAAACAGGTCGACGGCGGCATATATTCATAGGGGGTGTCATTTTTCTAAATTTTTAAAGTTAGATAATATGACGCCCCCCGCCAAAATTGGCATGGAATGTATTTTTTCCTATTTTTTTTTTACCTTAGATAACAGGTCTTTAGGGCAGATATTCATATGACCGGTCGTTTTTTTCTCCAGTTATTTAACCTTAGATTTTCATAGGGGGTGTCATTTTTTCAAATTTTCGATGTTAGATAATATGACACCCCCTTCAAAAATTAGTAGGAAATGTATTTTTTCGTAACTTTTTTACCTTAGATAACCGGTCCCAAGGGCAGATATTTGTAGGATATGTCATTTTTTCCAACAGTTATTTAACCATAGAAAACAGGTCGCCGGCGGCATATATTCATAGGGGGTGTCATTTTTCTAAATTTTTAAAGTTAGATAATTTGACACCCCTCCGCCAAAATTGGTATGGAATGTATTTTTTCGTAATTTTTTTACCTTAGATAACCGTCTCTAGGGCAGATATTCGTCGGACATGTCATTTTTTCCAACAGTTATTTAACCATAGAAAACAGGTCGCCGGCGGCATATATTCATAGAGGGGGTGTCATTTTTGTAAATTTTCAAAGTTAGATAATATGACACCCCCTTCGAAAATATTTTTTTACCTCAGATAACCGGTCCCTAGGGCCATAGGGGGTTAATTCCCCCGCGAATGACTTAATGCGTTGAAATTGGATCGTGTGGAAATGAAAGTGAAAAGGTAATTAATTTAAAACGGATCGGCTGAAATGAGAAATAAAATCACTCCGGACATTTAGCGGGTCTAATATCCATGCTTCAAAGCAACAAACTTGCGCGGAAAAACACAGGGGGTGTCATATTTTCTGGGGATGCCATATTATCTATTACATCTTTCCTCTTCCAAACTAGCTTTGTTTTGAATCCAGTGAACTGCTAAAAATGCAGTTCTAAGGCGACATACTGGCG
>JAULBZ010001451.1:0-22137 GCA_032360805.1 Neoturris breviconis | reverse complement strand
GTAAATCTATGTTGTGAAGTAGTTAATAAAGTGTTTCAAACTGATAAAATTCAATGTTCTTTATTGATTTAAAAAATAATAATTTAGCCATTCGCGAAAGTTTATCCTCGCAAAAATTTTAAAATAAGACCATTTGCGAAAGTTTATCCACGCGAAATGCA
This sequence comes from Neoturris breviconis, assembly GCA_032360805.1. NCBI lineage: Eukaryota > Metazoa > Cnidaria > Hydrozoa > Anthoathecata > Pandeidae > Neoturris > Neoturris breviconis. Next base: position 21,976 of record JAULBZ010001451.1, on the reverse strand, counting down.
AAATTTTTGCGAATTTTTGTCTTCGCGAAAGTTTCTCCTTGCAAAAGTTTGTACACCTAAAGTATTGGTCAAGCGTTTAAACACTATCCAATAATACATTTTACTACTTTTTATTCTAGAAAAACTATTCCGTGTTCAAGATAGTACTACCCAACCTACTAGTCAACAAAGTACGCAGAAAGTTTCTCATAGTCCAACTACGTACCCAATGAGAAGAACTTCTTCAAGAACAACTTCAGAGTATTCACCAGGTGAGACGAAGTTAATGATCTTGCAATTGATTGGTTTGTAATAACCAATCATTTGCAAGTCTTTTGGCACTTTTATTTACTTGTGAACACTTCCAAAGCACAAACACACACGATTTATATAAATTAGCTTTCATCTAGTGAAAGGTTTATTGCTAGTGTTCAAAAGACGAACAAATAGTCACTGTGAAGGAAGAGACAACAAAGTCTGAAATTGTGCGAAAAGTGATTACGTAGTGATTATTTGTTATTATGTTGAACATTGATCACCATAAAGTTTACTTTTAAAAACTTTGTTAATTTGTTTATTTTTGTCTGTTGAAGTGATTATTCTTTGATTGACATGTGTCGTATGAGTAGTTTTCAAATTATGTATGATTTCGTCATTACTAAAATTTTATACAAGATCTCAACTTCTTCCATCTCTAATTTAAAGATAACCTAAGAACATCTAACCATTGGATATTCTCCATTACATATATAGGTCGTCAACAACCTTCTCCTGGTCAATATTCACCAAGTAGAAGTCAATATTCACCGGGTAGAGCAAACTATTCACCTGCTCGAGAATCTACACCACTTTTTACAAGAGAAAGTCAACGCTACACCCCTGTTGGAAGCCAATATTCTCCACATTTAGTATGTATCCATTTCAGTAGTAAATAATCACCATAGAGGAGGGGGTTTTGAACATAACTTTGGGCTTATAACCTGAAGTTATGCTCAAAAATCTCCTCCACAGCAATTCTTTTTTAATCATTTCAGTGTGGTGCCTGAACCTCTCTCAGTTTAATATTTTTACTCATTGTAGTCTGGTGTCGGTGCATCTATAAGCAGTACTCCATCTCCATCTGTATTCTTGAATAACAGACAAAGCCCAGGGTAAGTTGTAACTTTATATATACGTCTTGAAATGACTGCTAGACATCCTGTGAAGGAGTGTTTTTTAGCCCACCTAATTAAATTTGGATGGACTATTACTATCACTTTGCGGCAATGGCGGCAGCAGTAGCTGTGGCGACCCGCTTTTCTTATCAGTCCATATTACTACCATTTTGAAATTTGATACCAGCATTCAAAGCAATGTTTTGCAAGGACTCGCCAAAAGGTTTTCGAATTTGTCCACTCTGGTCCAAGTTTTGAGCAAATTACGTTTTTGATCCAATGGACCAAAAAGGCATGTTACTACTGGAAATTTAATATCGACAGGCAATATGATTAGACGGCCAAATAATTTTTCAATTTAGTTAACTCGAGACCGATTATTGGCAAAAGGGGATTTTTCTAAATTTGATTCTATGAGGATTTGCACAAGAATGATTAATAAATGATGAAAAAATATTCACCTAAATCATAAATTGGTAATTGGTGAGGTAATTTATTTAAAAAGAATTTTTAGAAATTTAGAAATTGAAGTATCCATTTTGATTTTGGGAAGCTTCCTTCTTCAATTTACAAAGACAAATTAGAGAGTTTTAAATTTACTAATTATCCTTTAACCAATTAGCATGACATGTTGTTAGGTGTCTAAGAAATCTCGAAGAAATTTCCTCAAGTCTCCTCAAAAAATACTGAAAAATTCTCCTTAAAACTTTGAAATATTCTCCTTAGAACTCCTCAAACCTCTTCAATTTTTGATCAAAAAAAGAGTGAACATTAAAAAGCATTAAGGGGCCATAAAAGTTTATTATACATACATATCAAGTTAACGAGTTTATTATACATGTCATGTTAACTTAACGAGTTTATTATACATGTCATGTTAACTTAACAAGTTTACATATAACATTAATTAACCTCTTTAGGATTATAATGCAAAAAGAAGATGTATTTTTCTGTTTCATTGTTCTTTTGTCTAGTGTTTCTTAATTTTTAATTTTAAAAAATATGATGGAAACCTCCTACCTTTTGGATGTTTTCTTTGTTGACTTTTATAAATAAAATACGGTCATGTTTTCTTCAACCATATGTAGCTTATATACATGGAGGTTATATACATGGAGGTTATTTGAACTTTACTTCTTGGCGAAAGATAGAAGGCATGCTTTCATAGAAAAAATCTTGCGTATTTTTCTTCTATATGTATTAACCTATGTACTTATGTTTAGCCTGAGGACAAGACAGAGTTCCCCTGGAAGAGGTATAATTGTATAATCTGCAAGTGATCCAAATAAATCTCTGTGGATTTCTTCTCATTATTTGCTTTTATTTTTACTACATTTTTACTAAATAGCTGAAACCCCATGTAAGAAAGTTGTTTAAGAGGAATTCTACTCTTCTACGAACGTTTAGAATTTCGAACTTTTAGATTTCAGTTTAAATTTTTCTTTAAAAAAACGTATTGTGGCTATTATTATTGTCATGCTAATTTTTTGAAGTGTAAGATATCAAGAGGTTTCTTTTGTGATAATATTGTTAAAATACCAAATTCAATTTTTCTTGTTAGACTATCGGTGTTCGAAATAAGAGCAAGTAATCACTGTGAAGGTTTCAGTCTACAGTGTGATTTTTGAGCTTCCAGTCTACAGTAATTATTCACTCTTATATGAATCACTGCTCTTGACATTGTTAATTTTCTTCTACTTCTTTTGATTCAGTCAACAGTCAGGATGATCAATTGTTAGATTATGATGTATTGCAAAAATATATTAAAAAAGAAGAAGAAAATGAAGTAAGAAACCGAAGAGGTATTAATATGATAAATTGTTATGGGCAAGAACAATCGGAATAATTTGATCTTTCCTATGTATCCTCAAATAATTATCTTCTGCAAAATGGTTTTTTCGCATCCTCAAATAATCAAATAATTAAACTACGTTAAGTGTATGAAATTTCAGACAGTATTAATTTTCGGTCACCTAAGGGTTGAAATTTAGTACTGCGAAATATAGCACCCTATACAGAATACTGTAATGCTTGCAAAAGTGTTCTGGGTGTATAATTTTGAGTTTGACATTTTGCCCTTGGATGCTTCAATAAATACAGGTTCCTTATAAATGTATAAACTTTTGAACTTTACCAAAGTTCGGCCACACTTAAGGTATTCAAAAATATATTTTGTTTCTTCGTAGCTCAACATGAGTCTCCTAAAAATCAATCCTTCTGGTCATATGGGCGAGCTGCTTATGATTACATGCCAAACTTTGGTTCATACCAACTTGCGACTAGATCGAAAACACCGAATTTGAAAGATGATGATGATATTGCTGACAGTCCATATAAAAATGAAGAGGTTTGAAACTATCTTCAGTATAATTAATATATTTGTGAAATAATCGATTTATCAATTCTATTCCTTTCCCTTTTTTAGGTTAAGATATCTGATAATTATTAATGTGAAGAATAGATTTCTCAACACAGAATTTCTCCACCACAGAGGTAATCAGTTGATATTATTTTGTTCTTTGTTTTCTTTAGATGTTTCGTAAACTGTCTTTGAAACGAGCTGATGTGGATGTGTGGATTGAAAATTACAGAAAGGTATATTATTGAATCTGTATCAATCTATCATCAAAATAGTTTATTTGGGTAAAAAATATTCTTATTTGGGCAAAATAAAATATCTCAATTTTTATTGATCTTCAAATCTTCAGCCTCACTATCGTACATCGTAATTCTACCTAACATACTGCGCATCACATATCTTGTCTGTGTCTCCCTTGTTTCAGTTAATCTCATTAAGACTTATCTCCAATGCTAATAATAATAACACAATCCCCACGTAAAGGATTCAGATGTTCACCAGAAGTAAATGAAAATGTAAACGAAACATGTCTAAGTTAAAGTCACATAATCACCCTATTTTAGTCAAAATTTCAAATAAATAACATGAAAGCTTGTAATGTCAGTAACACATTCTGAATTCTGAATTCTTTAAAGACAACTAATAGTGCAGATACAAGTGATTAAAGTTTTGTATTTTTTATGCTAACTGTGTAGCAGCCATATTGTTTGGCCAAACTTCATCGCTTTTCTGCATGATTACATAAAGTTGCAGCCAGGTTTTGATGAAATAATTGCTTATTAAACTCACTTCCTGTTATTTATAAATGCTGAAATTTTCAGAGTGTGATCAGCAATTGCCAATAGTGAACTTGATATAGATTTTAGAATTTTGACAAAAGAGGGTGATTATGCGACTTTAACTCTATCTATGCCCAAGCAGTTGCTTGAATAATCCGGGTATCGTGCTTAAATTACAGGAGGGCTAAAAAATTAACGACAAGTCCTTTCGGCCTTAAATTCTTTTTGGGAAGTAACTTAGCCGAAATAAAATGTTTTTGTTATAAAAGAAATAACATGCGGGCAATGATGTACCAGTTGTGACATTTGGCGGCTTCAACGCTATATTACGGTAGAATGTCTGAATGTACCTATTGCTATACCAGGCTATATGGTAAAATCGGGGATAATCGGGAATCTTGCTAACAGGTACGCGTACAAGTTGTATGACGTAATAAGTCGGGTGATTATATGACAATACACCCTTAAAGCATTCGACGTCTAATGAATATAAATATTGATTAAACGTTGAGTGTCCAATGGATAAGTATCTTGAAATTCTAGCATTTAAATGCAATCAATAACATAAAGAACGTTTGAAAATACAGAAATAGTTACAATCAATCACATGTTCAATATACACTTAGTGTTAACCAATCGTGTGTCGAGTATTGTCGTTTTTACTAATCAAATATTAATTCTATTAGTTTTTTTCATTTTTTGATTCAAGATGTTGCGTATCGAGTTGATTAGCTTTTTAATAAATCAAATATGTATACTATTAGTTAGCCATTTTGGTTCAAGATATTGCATACCGAGTTGATTAGCTTTTTGTCGTTTAACATTTCGTTGATGTAACTCCTCTTGTATACATCCATTAAACCGTCCGTGTGTTGAGAATACAAGATCTTTTAATTTTTTATCTTGTACTTTCTCGTAGTAATCCATAATACGATTTGCACGGAAAGAACTTAACGTGTTGCCTAGTTGAATGATTTGCTACAAGTGAAAATTATAGTGTGAAAGACAACTGAACACAGTTGTCTATAACTCGAATTGCGTATAGATATTTTCACAAAATAATGAAAGCGAGGCGTCAGATGCTAGAAGTAGAACTTGTTGCAATGCAACAACTTCTTTTTTGTGCAGGGACTGGAAGTCTCTGCACAAAAAGGAAGTTATTTCGTTGTAAAGGTAAAGAATTTAAGTTTAAGTATTTAAGTTATTTAAAGTAGAACTTAAGTCAATTTTTAACCCTTTATTAGTATGGTGTGGACTCACTGAATTTTTAAATTTTGCTGTGAAAGTGACACAACAAAAATTATTATTCAGGATGTTATTTTCTTACATACTATAAAAATCTGCATCATACTTTTGTGACTTTTTGCCCCCTGAATCTTGTAATACCTTCCCATGAATTAAAATATTTCCGGGGGTACCCCACCACATTAACGAAGGATTGAGCGAAAGAAAAGACGGAATAGTCACTTATTCCACTTTGAACAACAAAAAGCCTCGTTTTCATTATTTTGTGAACAAGAAAAAGCCTCGTTTTCATTATTTTGTGAAAAGTCTATATTGCCGTATTCACAAGCCTCCAAATCACTATGGGATATTACCTGTGGAAAAAGTATTGTTTAAAAACGCTCCTCCACAATTGATGTCCGACAGTTATTTAAGGGTATAATCCGTATATTGAGATGAATATTGTTAGAAACATTATAGTGAAGGGAAACAGTGGTACCTTTTGAGTCTTAACCTAGCCGATAAAAAACCTCTCAGACGGCAAAAACATGTTCAATGTCAGCAAAATAACGTTAGAACAACGTTCTGTAAATGTTGTTCGAACGTTATTTTGCTGACTTTGAACAGGCTATACTTACAAGGGTTACATCTGCATGTGGCAAATTGTGAGCTAAACTATCTTTAGTTTTTGGATCACTGTTATGGTACAGCTTAGTTGCTCTTGTAGGTATAAAAGCAGGTTGTATCGCATAATTAACTGTGGCGTGGAAGATATTCTTCCATAAGAATCGTTTAACAAATTGTTTCAGTTGACCTTTTGATTCAAAACTGGATGGGAATCCAACATACTAAATTTAAAAAAAAAATTGTAACAGCAACATCGGAAAGACATCGTAATTAAATCTGTAAATTAAAGACGAGAACAGTAAAACGTGATTCTAAGGAAATTAAGATATGTCCTATAAACGCAATTGAAATGTTATGACCTGTGGAGTAGGGTTGTATCAATACAGTATTCGGCTTTGTAGCTGAAAAATGCACTCAAATAAAAACTAGCTGAGATCCGGTAATTATATTCAAAATGTTAATTTGTATCGTACATAGTAAACCATGACCACACGACATCGTAATAACCCAGTGGTCAAAAACTTGTTCAAAGTTCGCTGTAAAGACGCTAGGTAGTTGTGGCTCAGTGGTTAAGCAGTGATGCTTACGATCCAGAGGAACCCGGTTCAAGACCACGTTCGGGTAAAAATTTCGAGCGTCACCTGTGGAAGCATTGCCGTCTACCTGTTCTCTTGTAAAGTGGTTCCGGTCATGTTTCAGTGTAAAATAAGGTATATTGGTGGTTGGTTTAAAAGAAAGAAGAACAATGTTGTCCTAGTGTTTTTACAACTGATTTTGCACACTGCAAATGAAAAAATCTAACATTCTTTAGTAATACAAGTTGGAATACATTTATACCACATGTCCAACAAAATTTAGCAAACTAATTCTGCGTTTACTCCGAGTGCGTTAAAAATCAATGAATACCCCTAAGTATTTTGCAGGCTTTACAGGTTTTACAGGTTCTGTTGAAGTCCTGCATTTCGTTCTGGTCGTTATTTATATCCTTACCTTTCCAATTCCACCATCAGGAGGAATTTTTCCATCTGCAGAAAGTTCGTTTGCATAATTTTGTAATTCTTGATCATCTTTAACATCCAAATCACATTGGTAATACCTGATAAAAAGTAACATTCCTTGGAAAACACGATCAAATAGAACATGTTCAAAGTCCGCAGTAGAGACGTTAGAGCAATGTTTTTAACGTTGTTCTTACGTCTTTACTGCGGACTTTGAACAGAAGATTTCACTTTATTTGATAAACGTCGTTTTGGATAAAAATAACTCGTGCATTCGCACGACATCGGGTTAACATTCAAAACATAACGTCAAAACAACGTCATGACGTCATGACGTCAATTTGACATTTTTTGACGTAAATCTGATGATGTGTGACTGATTCCTTGAGGGATGGGCAAACATATATTTGAAATAATTTCGAGAAATTCGTCATTGAACGGTTTTTCTTATCATTTTAACTTATACCGTTGTGTAATTACCCGAGTACATTCCAAAAGCAACCTATTGGTAAAAATAATCTACATTGAAGAGTGTATTATGACAACGAGCTTGTACTGGATTGGTTTCTTCGGTACGAATAAACCAATCAATTGCCAGATCGGTATATGAAACTTACAGATCAATGAGTTCTGACGAAAATTTATTCAATTCTTTCCAAAGAAGTTTTCCATCATCACGAAATGGATTATAGTTTAACTTATCGTCATCAAGTCCTTGCCTCTGGAAAGAAAACAAATACACTAGTTTAGTACGACCTCGTCGTTCTCTGCTTTTTCGAGATAGGTGGAGATGCGCTCGGTATTTAGAAAATATATATTTATATATCAACCTCGTTCCCAGGGGCTTCTTGCCTTTTCGAACACGGAAGAGCGGAAAAACTCTTTCGTGTTCGAACAGGCAAGAAGCCTTGGGAACGAGGTTGATTTATATATTTGCTAAAATTCTGACATGTTGTTTGTAATTCCGGAAAATCTATGCATATACAATCGTGGTCATAAATATTTCGCAAGCGAAGGGGAAATTCTTGGAAAAATTCGAAATTTCGACGTGATAATCCTTAAATTTTTATTAACAATATGAAAATAAGAATAAATATAATTTGTTGATTTTTCAAAAAGACCTAAGATCCTAAACTCTAAATCTCTTGGGACTTCTCGTGGTCGTTTTCCGTGGTTTTGTTTCACTTGTGGTGGTGTATATTACTCTTTAAAATTCACAAAATGTACGACAATTTATGCCCATGATTGTAATTTAGAAAATTTTGCAATATCCGACATAAGTCACGATTTACGATTCCATTACCAATGGGCATACAACGCCGAAACAACGTGAAAACGACCCCATGATGTTGTTTCAACGTTGATCTGAGGTTATTACTATGCATTAATGATACCAGTGGGCACACCAATTCATAACAATGGCGTCGCGACGTCATTTTGACGTTGTTGCGACGTCGTGTGCCGGAAGGGGGTACTGAGAAATGCAACGAATCCTATTAAAATATTAAGGTACATAAAGGCGGATCTCCACTAAGTGAACATGTGACGTCACTTTCAACCAATGCAATGGCTTCATTTAGAATTCGTGCGAACGAATTCTCCTAGTGAAGATTCGCCTTAAGCATCAGAACGTCTACTACGACGCGTAAAATTATAGTCATAGCAACAGGTAACATCATTTTCTGTGTGAGTCAGAGTACTAATTCGCTTTCCATTCTTCCTTGCACTATACTCAAAAACTCTCCTTCACAGGTAGTAAACAGTATTATATTGAGGCTTGTAAACCTACTTTCATCAAGACATCGTAATCAAATAAACCATATCGTCTTTCATTATAACCAAGAACACCCAATTTTGAAGTTCCTTTGGCACCCATACCCAACACCCGATCCCCCGGTGAACCAGGAAGTAATAACGATTCATATGGAGAGCTTATACCAAATACTGTGCCTTCACATTGATGTTTCATAACGTCATACAATGGATGCTGTTTACTGAAGTGTCTTCTGAAGGATAAACAAAATATGGTATCTGCTAAATGAATATGACCTAAATGATACTTCTGTTGACAAACGTCTTGATGAGCTTGGTTAACTCTTGTCTTAGCAAGAAGCCATTTTGCGCTCTCTGATCTTGGTGAGTAGACGTTAGATGCTAAAAAAAAATACCTTTTTTAAAATGAAATATTTTGAACAAATATTGAATATGGTGCAAGCCTCCTCTGAATTCACGTCGGCATTCCATTGTGGAGGAGCATCTTTGGAGACAAATTTGCAGCCAGGGGAATGCCGTTGTGAATTCAGAGGCTTGTGGTGACTACAGTTAGTACGGTGGAGTACCCTAGGAAATTTGTTAATTCATGGAAAGGTATTAGAATATTTAGAGGGCAAAAAGTCACAAAAGTATGATGCAGATTTTTAAAATATGTAAGAAAATAACCTCCTGAATAATAATTTTTGTTTTGTTACTTTTACAGCAAAATTTAAAAATTCAGGGAGTCCACACCATACCAATGAAGAATAGAAGAAAGTTAATAAATAAGCAAATCAGATCAGTTAGTTAAAGTTGATTTCCGCGCGTAGGTCAAAAGAAGCTTTAGATGAAAACAGACTACTGTATGTGAGATGTTGAAGAATTGAGTCAGTTGAAACAAGTGTTACAATAATTGTCAGATTTCACCTGTAATAAAGGTTAAATCCATAGTTATTTCAAGGCTTGTATATACTTTAGTATATACTGATATTACTATATGAATATTATATATCTGCTAGCACACCAACATTAATACACTACCACAAGCCTGAATATAACTGCTGGACATCACCTGTGCAGGAGTGTTTTATGAGTATAGTGTTCACCTATTAAGTTTGACACTATACTAAAAGATCACTCCTGCGCAGTCTGGCAATTATATTTAGGTTTGTACCATGTTTTGCCTACAAGGATGTTTTGTAAACAGTACTGTATATATGCAGTATAGTATGTATACACTTCAAAGGCACAATATTTTGCGAAAAACTATGAAAATTATTTCTTTCCGCAAAATATTCTACCTTAAAGTACAGTATGTACTTCTAAATTCTCTATTTCAATACTAAGAGAGTCTAAATTCACAATATTTTCAATTTCATCAATATCTTCTGTGTATTGTTTGATACAGCTTGGTTCGCTTTGTACAGCTACTTGGTACAGCTAATTTTATCATGATTTGAACTCATTCGGTAAAAAATTATTTTACAAATTATTTCTGGAGCTATTATAGATATCATAATTTATACGTTCTAAGTGATAACCTTCAAATGAGAAAACAAAAAAATCAACATATTGTACTCGTAATTCCCATTTGACCTTGAATTTGAAAGTAGTGTGGTGAGTATGCTTTAGTGTAACAACACCATCTTTATCTTCTAAGTGAAGATAATATTTACTGGGCTAGGTTTTTGCCAATAATTGAAAATAGACATTTATTTTCCACAAGACCTTTTCCATGACAACTACAATCAATCTTTAAATCAGGAGTTGCTGAAATAAAAGAGTCTTCTTCAGTTATTGTCATGGTCAAGATAAGAAACATTTTTTTCTTCTTGTTACCAATTTGCATTTTTCTTTAGCATGAATTTCATTGCTAATATCATGTTTCATTTGCCATGTTTGGACTTCTTTCACATATCCTAGGCTTTAATTTATTAAGGAAAATGAGTTTATTTCGTTTTTATCTTTGTTATTATTTCCTAATGTGTTCAATGATTTGAAGTTTGAAGCAGTCAACCTTCCATTTCTTAGTTGGTGCCATAATTTAGACTTTCATTGTGATATAGTGTTATTATATATATTTGAAAGTTTCCCTGGTTTGATTTCATTTTATGGGTTGGAATATTCCAGTTAGAAAGAAGACTTGTACATGTTACTTTTGTTAGGCCTTTTATGACTGCAGCTTTAATTCTAAAAAACATACCAGTTATATGGTTACAGGCTCCAAGAAGACCTACAGGGCACGTACAGTGCGCATTCACAATTTTGCCTCCAGGACCTTCTGTGCTGGCTTTTTCAACCATTGCCCACACATCATAGCCTTTATTGCGGATTCTCTGACCAGGAAGACATTTTGTTTTGAATATACAAATAGGACTATTATTTGAAATAATATTGATTTTAACTGCATTGATAAATTCTGATGTATAGTATCGGTAAACTTTTCCCTCTTTATATTCGCACATAATTCTTCGGACAATATCGTCATGCTGAAATATATTGTTGAAATATGTAGAAATATCAATCATGGAAAGGTGTGGCCAACTTTGCATACTCTCTCTTCACATATCCAACTATCTTTAACTAACAATGTATCAGTCACTTCATAATGAAAGTAATTTAACTGATAGTCATTCAATAGTCTCCTTTCAAGTTGTTCTTTTTCTGGATCAACTTCAATTTTTTCTTCATAAGCAGAGAACGCTATATGATATAAAATACATATGTGAGCTGGGTTCCTCGGAATCCTTTTGCCGTTTACGTAGTGTAGTGGGTTCGTTCTGAGCTAGCATCCGTGCGAACCTGGTTCGATTCCCACTCTCTGCCGATACAAAAGGGGATCGTGGGATCCAGCTGTCGCATACCGTTACAAAATCAAATGCTTCATACTTGTTCATACATAATGTATAGTATATATACATGTATAATACTGGTATATTAAAGTTGTCCAGATACATCATCGCTCTTAAGAAATGTCCCCCAGATGGAAACACTACAATGGCTCTCTTAGTTAGAATCCAATGTAGTGTCTTCTCCGTCCAGCAATATAATCTAGACAGTGTGACTTTTCTAGTAGGGTAATGAACCTCTTTCTTTACATTTATTTATATATAGATGCTATTCTTGTTATATATCTATAAATGAAGTATATTCTATCATGGAAAAAACTAATTCTAATTTGAAATTTTAAATTACCCTTGCACACACATGATGCATATTTGTGTCTCCATTGGGGCTCTGTCGAGGGTGTAAAAGAACACACATACACACAATACATTTCCAGTTTATTCTAACTAGATAGCTAGGCCAAATAAAGATAAAGTAAATATATTCAGAAACTCTTCCCTTAGCTACTACTTCCACACCAGCAACCCCAAGACAAGACTATAAAAGTACTAACTAAAAAGCATAGTTAGCTATACATTTTTAGTGAAAAGGTATGCCTATCTGAAAGTGCTGTAAGAAAAACACTCCAAATGTATGCATAGGCATTTGTTTGGTGGCGGTTAGCAAACTAAACCAGCTAACAGAAACACCCACCGTGCTGCAAGTTCATCATCAGTTCTAACAACAGGTTTCCTTCTCAAGGATAAGAACTTTGATAATGCAGCATGAATCCAGAGTTTAAAGTCGACTAATGATAGCTTGGACAAGGTCATTTTTTTATTTGATTGCTTGCAAGCCATGATTAAACAGTATACTGAGCAAAAACACTTCCCGTTTTTGTTTGTTTACTTTTTGACTAATTTTCCCGCCTCTGTTCGGCTTTTGCTCAATTTTTTTCGTGCGAGTGAGAGCATGAAGTCACTATTTTTAACACGAAACTATAACGGTCAATTTCTCGGGAATTGTAATAAGGTGTATTGGTAAGAACGACATCACACATCGTGTGGTGGCAATTTCTATCAATGGAATGTCTTCTTTCGGCTTAGCTACGCGTGAAATTGTCCGTCTAAAGGAAATTAACCTGAACTAGAGTTACCATCCGACTGAAGGCGATATCCGCGTAATAGGGTGTACGTCTTTGTGGTGTAACAGAAAGTTATAATAACTGTTAGAAAAAGAGGGGGGGAGGCTTATTAATATTTTTGGAATTTCAACATTGAACACGTTCAAAATGGTTAGAATTCATAGTATAATATCATTGATATCATGTTTTTTTAGCAACTCAAAACAATTGCCAGCTACCTCCCACCACCCGCTTAATAATTCTGAAAGAATTTCCACCCTCCCACAGGTTAGTACTATACACTTACTTGGTTTATAATCCATTTGAATAGCAACCACTTTCAGGTCTCCATCATTGGTTCTGATGAACAATACAATAGGTGACGTCACATTCATCATTGTTCTTGTATCATTTCCTTGAAGAAGATCTGGTTGTGTTTCCATATCGTTATAAGCTTCGTGGTATAAAACGTATAAACGTTCTTCATGAATTGCCTAAAATGAACCTCCTGATATTCAAAGTTTTACCACATGAATCTCATCTAATATTTATGTTTCAAGGGGGTCGTGTTTCAATGTTGTTGCATGATAGAAGTATTCCTGTCATCCAGAATTGGGAAAAGTATAGTAATTAAAACCAAGAGTTTTACTACTACTGTTCCGATTTCCCGATTTCGTTCCGTTTCTTCCAATTCTGATAAAACTACGACTACAGTCTACTATTACTGTAGAAAGAGTACAGATTTTTACGAGTCGTAGCCGATTTTTCAAGATGGTGGCCAAAATCGGTTCGATTAATCGTAGCGTGTAAACATAGCTTAAGACAAAATTGACATCACATGTGATGTCAATTTCTACCAATGGAATGTCTTCTTTTGTCTTACGCGTGGAATGTTCCGTCTAATGGAAATCAACCTTTACAACAGAATATCTGCGCAACCAAATCCGGAAAATAATTACTTGATATCACCTGAAAACTACATTAAAAAACGCTCCTCTACATGTGATGTCCGGCAGTTATATTCCGGCTTGAGCTTTCTTACCTTTAATATATCCATTCGTTTACCATAAGCATTTGTAAGATCAGTATCAAAATCATATTCTTTATTCAGTAACTCTAATAACACTGTGCCTTTCAAACCAACGTCATCTAAATAAAGAGTATAGCTAAATAATCACTGTGTGGAAAAATGATTTTTTAAGTGAATAGTCTAGTAGAAATCATCCAGCAGGTGACCAACCGACAGTTCAAATAGACCTACTCACAAGAACATGGAAATGAGGTGTTGGTAGCCTGAGTTCCAGTCCCAACCTACAACAAGTAGTACTACTACTACTTGTTGCAGTTTGGGACTGGAACTCAGGCTAGGTGTTGGTTGCTTAAAGTAGGAACCTGTTGAAATGCTATAACTTCCTTTTTATGCAGTCGCTGAACAAATAGGAAGATATTGAATTGCAGCAGGTTACTACTTTGAGCAGCCAACGCCTCGTTTTCATGAAATTGTGAATATAGTGAACATACGTTTATTTCGAACACATTTTGTGGTTGCCGGAGTGTGAATTCGCCCTCAACCTTGAGAGTTCGAATTACCGGATGTTGACACAGGAATATACGGAACACTGTATTCGGCAGTCTTTTACGCAGTGTAGGGCCAACGGTACGACCTAGCCGGCAAAAACCTGTTCAAAGTCAGCAAAATAACGTTCGAACAACATTCACATAACGTTGTTCTAACATTATTTTGCTGTTTGAACAAGTTTTTACGGATGGGGATTAGGTAAAGGACGGCTGTCCTACGGTAAATGAAACGAAAACTTACGAATGAATATATATTTGCAAAAGAAATTGAATAATCTTTAAAGTTATGCGCAGAAGGGCGTTAAATCAACGAGCTTGCAGTGGATTGGTTCTTTGATTCGGTACTATCCTCTGTATATTTTGTTTTTGTAACGCTCAATTATGGATGTCTATCACAACCTCGAGCTGGGATCGAAATTAAGTTTCTAAAAAACTTACCAGATTGAGTAACTTTTCTTACTGCCCATGGACATTGCTCTGCCATAAAACTTTGCACGAACATTTCATCTGTTTTCCATAGATCATTATTGATGACGTCAGTGAAGGATGCATCGTTTTCATGGCTATCGAAATATTGTGGTGATTGCAAACTCTACAATTCAGTGATCGAAATAGGAGTAAATAATCACCGTGGAGGGAGGGATAGTTGAGCAGACATCACTCCTCCGCAGTGCTGATTTAATGCAAAAAAAAAACCAGTCAGACAAGTTGCTCACGAGGTGTTGCATATAAACCTGAATTATGTCACCCATGTGACTGCCGGTTTTACTTGTGGAGGAGAGTTTTGTAGATTAGTTTTAAAAAACACTCACAGGTGATATGCGTCAGATAAATCTAGGTTGGACTTACTTGTATGGCTTTATTAAATGATTGATGGACGATTTTGTACTCTTTAATGCTATTAAAAGGATAATTTTTGAATACTTCATTAAGTTTTTCATGTAACAATGCTATTGTGCGCTTCCAGGTTCCTGCCAGAGCAACATACCGCCCTTCAAATTCATCAATTGCGTAATGGAAATTGACGTTATCAATCGTCTGATTTAACCAGGGGATTTGTTTGAACGGGAATCGAATCGTTGATGTTTTCTGTTCGTCCGTGATTTGATACCATAATCGTGCGATTTGTATATGCATTTTTCGTTCTAGTATGCAATGTTTAGAGCTCGTGTGTTGAGGTAATGTCACACTGCATGGCGCTAAGAGAAAAGAACGTTATATATGAATATTAAAAGAAAAGAGAGCACCTCACACCATTTCCGAGAATAATATTCTTGATATGTAAGTGTACAAATGTATGCAAAATAAAATAGACCGTAATCATGGGCGTAATTTTTAATTTCAACGTAAAATACAAACCACAAGTAAAACATAACTAATTAAAGTGACCTCGGGGATACCATAGAAATGCGAAAAGAATTTCGCTCCAAGAACAACTTTTTTGTCAGGATTAAATCAACAAAAAAAAATCTGTGCAGAAATGTGTTAGGTCAATGAGCTTACAATGGATTGGTTTCTTCGTGTAGAAGGAACTCTCCTCCTATGTACATTTTGGTAATACCAATGAGATATAGCTCAGAAATGTATAGACTTTAGACTTAGGGCTTAGGATCTAAGATCTTTTTGTAAACTCGACAAATTCTGTTCTTTCTAGTATGTTCTTAAAGCAAATTCAAATCTAATCAAAATTTAATTAAGGCTTTTTGTCTATTTCTTCATTTAATCTTGTCAACGATACCTTAGAAAATAATTTTGGTTGATATGTCATTTGCATAGTTGCGCTATAATTACAGAATTTATATTTCATTCAAGCAGAGAAAATTATTTGATAGACGATTATTTCATTCAAAAATAATTTAAACTTAAATCTATCAGAACTTTCTTTCGTAGTTCCTATATGCGGTGGAGTGCTCATCCAGTGCAGAAAAACTTGTGCAAAGTTATTGTCAGCTGGACATAAAACTAAAAATGAAAACGGTGCTGCAACGGAGCGAGTGGTCT
This sequence comes from Neoturris breviconis, assembly GCA_032360805.1. NCBI lineage: Eukaryota > Metazoa > Cnidaria > Hydrozoa > Anthoathecata > Pandeidae > Neoturris > Neoturris breviconis. The sequence goes on along the minus strand of JAULBZ010001451.1, from coordinate 5,576 downwards.
ATCAGAACTGAAAAAAGTGTAGCAAAAGTTGCTCAAAGTCCCCAGTAAAAACGCTAAAACAACTTCGAACGACGTTCTAGTGTCATTTACTGCGGACTTTGCACAAGTGTTTTCCAACTTAGAATTTGGTTAAGGTTTCTAACAGAATTACAATATATATCTCATGCTGAATAAAATATATTCGTTTATTCTAAGCTCATCCCCAGTCCCTTTGCTTGTCGTTTATGCTCTATTATTTATTCCCACTTATTTCCTAGCTGAGACACGTGTTTATCTTGGAAAGATTAAAAAAGCTAGCCAACGATCTTGCAATGGTTTCTTTGCAAGCTCATTGACCTAACACATTTCTGCACAGATTATTTTGTTGTTGAATTTTATCAGTTTTAGTTGATTTAACCCTAACAAAAAAGTTGGTTTTAGAGCGATATTTTGAGATGGTCCCTATGGATCGCCTTCCAAGTTAGTAGTAGCAAAGGAGAGTACTGAACAATCTTCAAACCCTTCGTACCGAATTCACAGCACAGTTCATATTTCATATTATTTCTCTTACGTGGAATAGGTGGACAGGTGTTTGATATATCCTCATCAGTATCCATCCAATGCTTTTGTGCATATGATGAACCTTCATTTTCTAAATAAAAATACCGGGAGGTAGCATGAAATACTACAAGCTACCTAGTAGGCAAAAAAAACTTGTTAAAGACCATACGAACTCTGTAAACCCAACCTCATTCAAGAGAGTAAACAAATAAAATAAGCCTTTTTGCCATGTAAGTTAAAGTATAAACCATGCTTTTGATTAGAGCCACTGTAACTACGCTCTTTAGATTGTATTAAAGCATTAAAAATTTCATAGCCACACATTTTCCAAATCCAGGGTGACAGGATTGCTTCTGAGTTCGTATGGCCTTTAAAAGTTCGCAGTAAAACGCTAGAACAAAGTTTTTTTATAAGAACAACGTTTATAAGAACAGTCTACTAACAAAAATATATGCGAAATCTGAAGAACCTGTCAATTGAAAGGTCTTAATTAGCGGTGCGCACTTTTAATAAGATTTAAGAAACTTACCACCAATATCAGAATGACAATTATAAACATCAATAAGCATTACCAAGAAACATAATTCAAATAAATAATTCAAATCCATTTTTCGTAAATAAAAGATCGAAGCACAATTAGCTCTTATATCTTTGCTCTCCTCTAGTAGCTAAACTTTTCTCTAAGGAACAGTAAAGTAATGACTCATTGAGCAAAAACTTGTTCAAAGTTCGAAGTAAAGACGTTAGAAAAACGTTGGAAACCTTATTCAAACGTCTTTAGCTAACTTTGAACTAGTTATTTTTCACTACAAACAAAATGTGAGAAGAAATGGAATGGACCGTGTTACTAGACAACAGATTAAGCCAATACAATTATTTTATATATAAATAAAATGACTAAAATTTAATCTTACCACAAGCTTTTCCCGAGAAAGATAAAAAAAGGCAAAGGGGGCTAGGGACGAGCTTAATCTTACCATCGATGATCTTACAAGCGAATAAGTTTTTTTTTTAATATTAGAAAATTAAAATCGCAATACCACATACTAATCAAAAAGAAAAGTATATATTTTTACAAGGAGATCTTTTAAACTTCATCGATTCTTAATAGCATTTAATTTCTTAATATTCTTTGATAAAAACATTACATAAAGGCTCAAATTCGCTCAAATTCTAAATGAAGCCATTACATTGGTTCAAAGCGACGTCATCTGCAAGGTGACGTCATTTTCAATCAATGTAACGGTAATAAACGAATTCGTCAACCCGTATAGATAAATAGAGCGTTCAAACTAAGAACAAATAATCACTGTGGTGGAGTGATTTTTGGACAGAGCTTCATGATTTCTAGCCTAGATATATGCTCAAAAATCACAAAAATCACGAAAATCTCTCATCCACAGTGATTCATTATTAGACCTTCTTTCGACATACACGAAGAAATCGATCAATCACAAATTTGTTGTTCATTCTTCTAAAGTTGATTTTCACTAGGCAAAACAATTTGCTGCGAAAGCCAAAAGAAGACGTTTGATATACAGAAATTGACGTCACGTGATGTTTCTACTATTACCGAGGTTTAGCAAACACAAATTAAGATTACGTCTAGGCCGAGATTACGTTGTAGAGCCTGGTTCTAGTCGAGGTGATTCCCTAATCTCTTCGCATTCCCCAAATCGGCTTCTGAAGAATACGTTAAATATTGTTTTTAATCATAAAATACAGACCTATTGAGTTATTTTGACTAAGAGCAGGCAACCTGAGGAAGATGTTCCAACAACATTGCAATGTCTTCTCGAAAGTCCGGTGGCGATTCCCAAACAAATATGGCTGTTTCGTAGCGCTTCGTAGAAAGTTTGCTAAACTTGCATTTTGAGAGTACGTTGGAAGAATACGTAAACATTGGAACCCAGACTTCATGCAGTGTAGACGTAATCTCGTAATGTGCTTGCTAAAGGCCGTTTTCCATTAGCGTAATATTCCGCGCGGAATCCAAATGAAGACATTCCATTGGTAGAAATTGACGTATCCAGCTTAATATCTTCTTTTGACTATTGCAGCGTATTTATCGCAAGGGAAATAGAACATAAAGTCAATAATTGTTTTGAAATACATACCGTAAAAAACACTACCGAATAAAATTTCGTATATTCTCATATATTGGCTGTCTATTATATGGAAATATATAGAATCATTGTTGCATTTTTTTCTTTAACATTAAGCAAAGTTCACACTGTGTATATCAAAGTAATTTAAAATTTAAAAGCATCTATTTGTTGCGTAGATCTTTCCCAGCAGGTAATAACTTGTTCCAAGTCCGCAAAGACGCCAGAACAACGTTGCAAAGTTTATTTTGTATACTTTGAGCAAGTTTTTGCTCACTGGTTTGAGAATATGAATTTAAAGCTAAAAGGAACTTTATTTCCCAGTGAGCAAAAACTTGTTCCAGGTCCGCAGTAAAGACGCTAGAACAACGTTACTTTTTAACATTGAGCGTATTTGTTCGAGTTTTTGCCTAGTACTGGCTTTATATAGGGAAATCTGCTCAACCATTTTTGTTTCCTCGTTGATAAAAAAATATTGACAACCCATTTTCAACAACACAGTCTTTTGATAGGGCTCTCGGCCGTTTTATAAAAATGTTTTTTTAGTTATGAAAAATTATGTAAAATTATGACAATACGTGTCTTACAATATTACTAAATATGGATAAAAATGATACAAAATTTTAATTAATCAGACATTATTAGCATACGCAGCAAGTGCAGTACTCCCCGAAGACTGGTTAATAGAATTTATCAAATAGAAATAATGGAGATGATGATATATTCCTATTAAAGGTTTCCATTAGAGTATTTTTCCGCGGGTTTTTTTCCGCTCAAAAATAATATAAATCGATTGTATATCTATGAAGCAGGCTTCTGCTTTATATGTTTATTTTGCAATATCTGTGCCTAAGTTTTTACATAATCTTCGCAAATAACTACTCACTTTACACAGTTTCTGACATGCGAACCTTTTGCTTGTATGTATCTTAGCATGTTTTAATTTTGTCTATAGAACTTTTGGACAAGATACAAGTGAAGAATAATAGTCATATTTAATAAGTAAGATCGTAATAAGTAAGATCAAATATACATTTTTAAAACCTCTCCAGGCTAAATGTAGTTTTCCGGTTGCCGGTTAAATGAAAATATACGCAACTTACTAACTCACGACTTCTAACTCACCAATTCACAACTCACCGCTTATTCTGAATCGTTTTAATTTGATCTGATCTCATGTTGTGTAAAAGGTAAAAGTTATAAAAGCCTTTTACATGCATTTATTATAGCATTTATAGGCATCTGTCTATAATAATAAGTGCCGTTAGTTTCTTCAGCTAAAAGTTTTTACTGACAACGCTTTTATATCACAATATCAGCAAGTTAGAGTCTAAGTTCTGGTAGAAGATATCGTGTGTCTTCACGCCATTTTGATTCTGATATTTTTAAAATACTGAACGCTGATTGGTCAGTTAAAACACTACGCTATACTGATGCTAAAAAAGTTGAACTTTTTTCCGCCAAGAGTCTAAAAATAATTCCGCAAACTTTTTTTATTTTATCAACTCACGGCTAAATTATTGCACGGCCTTACCCTAGTTTAATTTACTGTTTAATGCTGTTTACTTCGTTACGGTAGCAGTTAACTCTATTTTTAGGCAAAAATAAATTTCGGGTTGAAGTTTCAATTCTACCATCAAACGATAGTTATATGCTTTGTTTATCATCCTGTAAAATATCAACTATCCAGAGATTTCATGCAATAAATTCGACACATTTTTGTATAGCTTAATTAAAATACAAACTGCAGATCCGGGAAAAGTTAAAAAAGTTCTTAATCTAACCTGACTATGTGTATCGTAAAAGGACTTAAATCCTGGCTGTTCTGAATAATTTTGCATGGATGGATTTTTGATTTTTCAAGTAACGGTAAAATGTACTTGTCAAAACAATGTTATGCGTTATTTTTTATTTTGGATATGAGTTTTTAGGCCATCCAATAGTATTTTTGCATAATTATTCAATAATATAGGTTATTTCATAAGCACTCTCCTTCGTAGAGATTTACATTTCCAAAATGTTGTCAATTTTGGCACGCTATAGTAGGCTAATGAAGACTTAAAATATCTTTTTTGATAATCTAATAAAAGGCCCATCATTACGCACTCAAAATGTTTTCACCTTTTTCTCTTTACTTTTTTCCCCAGTTTTAACCCAGCCAGTCTGGGGTATATTAAGATTTTCTATACCCGCGGAATATGCTAGAAACATGAAATTTGAAACATGTTAAGGGGAGCATTTCTGCTCAATTATTATTTTGCTGACGCCATTATTTTTTGTATGACGTCTATCTGAAGTAAGACTTGGTACTGAATGTTTGGGGATTTTCGCAGTAGAAACTATTATGTTTGGTGTGAAACATCGATCACTCGAGTTCTTTATAAGTTTTCCGGAATCTGTTTTCAGTTCCTGATATATATTTTTTCAAAAATGTGATGTTTCCAAGTGCTCAAAAACCGGTGGCCATGGAATCCACCCCTTCTCCCGGCTGAATAGGGTTAACTACTTGCAATTTTGCATTCGGACGAGGGAAAATTGTTAGTCGTCTGAAAAACAAATCAGCAACTTAGAAACAAATCAGCAACCATACGTAATAAGAAAATGAATAAACATTTTTTGAAGTTGAGGTTTTAAAATTTCTAAGCATAACTAGCTTCAGCTGAAGTTTCCCCATGTTTATGTAAAAATAGTCGTACTTAGTTTGTAGATAGACTTACAATCTCTCAAATAAAATATGAGACAAATTACGAATTTTAACAAGCAATATACACCACAAGTTAAAGGTAACTAATTAAAATGACCTCCCGAATACTCAAGAGATTTATCGAGTAGCCTTATGACTAAGGGCTTTCTACAAACTTGACAAATCTTGTTGTTTCTAGCAGCCTAGTACCCAGGCTGTTTCACATGCTAATCAGATTTTGAGGCTTT
>JAULBZ010001450.1:0-22140 GCA_032360805.1 Neoturris breviconis | reverse complement strand
AAAAATCGTTAATAACACCGCATCGTCCTATATTGCCTCAAAAGGTGTGATTTTTCAAGCCGATTCGGCTTCTTGTTTTTCTTCACACGAGATTACAAATAATTTAAGTTACGTTTGAAAATGACACCTGAAACTTTATCCAATTACTACTTATGGTGATGGAAATCAGTTGGACATTTTTTATCGCGTGACTATTCTGATTTCCCTAATTTTGTTCAGATTTTCGAGGGATATTTGACCCTCTTGCAATTTGAATTTGTTCAAACCCATAAAGTATGTTAAGAAGACAATGATTAGCTTGCAATATACAAAAACGAACTGAATAATGTTGTTTGCAACATTTTTCATCATATTTAAATGTCAAAATTCTATGAAAATACGCAATATTACTGGGGTTAAATCCCAACCTCGTTTCCAGGGCTTCTTGCTCTTCTGTGTTCGAAAAGGCAAGAAGCGAGGTTGGTTAAATCCTACAAAAACGAAAACGTGAATAACTTTAGTAGTTAACCACAAATCTGGGCCATAGACTTCTATTATGATAACAATTCTTACCACAAATGTCCCACAAATGTCCTAAAAAAAAGCCCCTTTTCCAAAACTTCTGACGAAACCATGCTGTAGTCTTGAAACTTCCCAGAAAGTTAGGTCTAACATTAACACTAACATTATTTAGATCAAAATATTTTTGTTCAAAAACTTTATACCAAAACATTTTTTGGGCAATAATGAGAAGAATCTTTTTTTTTTTTGAAAGTATTTTTTTACCACCTGTCAAAAATATGATTGCTAGAGGAAAATTATCCCTAGCTACCGAAAAAACTTTGTTTCAAAATGATCCTAGATAAATTGTATGAAAAGTTCGACTCAGTTCAAAAGTTTGACTCAGTACTCTCCTTTGTAAATTTTATATTTAAGATGATCTCTTACCGGGTTATAATCACCAAATTTGCTATAAACAGCATTACACCCAAATCTCCTGCTATGATCAGAACTTCTCTAAAAAAGAAAAAGCATATAAGTTACAGCTCATGTGATGGTGAAACCAATGCAAGAAATAAGAACAAATAATCACTGTGGAGGAGAGATTTTCTATTATATACATTCATGTTACAAAGACTGAAGTCATGCTTAGAAATTACTCTTCCGTAGTGATTATTTGTTCCTATTAGGAACACTCACTGCCCAGCCGACAAAAACCTGTTTAAAGTCAGCAAAATAACGTTAGAACAATGTCTTTGCCAATACTTTAGGGGTAGAAACTTTCGCAAATAAATTTTCGCAAGGAAAAAAAAATTGCGAAATATTTAAAATAACATTTTGCGAATAGCACGGAGATAAACTTTCTTGGATTGAAGAAATAAGAATTTTTTCAACAACACAAACTTTCACTAATGAGGAAATACACGAGCAAATAACACATTTGCGCAAAAGAAAAAGCACCTTATGATAAAAGATTCACAACTCTTCGTCGATAAATTTTGCAAATGACTTATTATCTTATTCACGATTTTTCGCCAGAATAAATTTTCACGAATGGCTAATTTTTCCATTTTTCGCGTCATCAAACTTTTTTAAATTTTCCTGAAATTCGAGAAATTGGAGAAAGTTTCTTTCCTTAAAGTAATTGGTTTCTCTATATCATAGGAACCAATCAATTGCAAGATCGTTGATATAAAACCCTGAAAACGTTGTTCTAGCATCTTTACTGCGGACTTTGAACAAGTTTTTGCCTATTGGGTTTGTAGATTCATACCTGCATCAATGTACGTTCTTGAACCCATTGTTTTGTGTTTATATGCAACTAAAAATAGAATCAAACAATAAACTACAGACCAGAATTCTTATTCATTTTCACGAATAATCTCAACTAAGTTTATTAAATCTATATAAAAATCACAAAATAACCGGCCTGCATCATACTTATGGAGGATCGTTTATTTTTTAGTATAGTATTCAGCTCAATTTCGGTATTGTTTTGTTCTTTCTTATTGAACCTTCACACATGTCTGGTCAGATGAGCCATCCCAGTGAGCAAAAAACCTGTTCAAAGTCAGCAGTAAACACGTAAGAACAACGTTGAAAACGTTGTTCTAGCGTCTTTACTGCTGACTTTGAACAAGTTTTTGTCCACTGAGATGATATATCGTTTTATAAAATATTGTCCCGACATTCTAAGTCGTTATTCCTCTTGTTTTCTCAAAGAAACATATTTTAATAAGTCTTTCCTCCAGCCAGTAAAATATAATTGCATATTTTTAAAAGGCCAGGAAATGTGTCTAATCATAACATTGGGAGAAAATATTTATAAGAACATGTCCTGATTTTCGGTCTGTTTTTTGAATTTTAATAATCTTTATTTGCTGCTGAAGATAAATAACAATAATTACTTGCTCTTGTAGGGCTAGTACTGTACTTTCTGCTTGCTCCAATTTTTCAATCAATCTCAACTTTTCATCGATATCATATACAGTTTCTTTCATTTCTTTTACATCTTTGCCACTCTAGAAATTAATAAGAAGTGTTATGTCATATACACTACTTTTGATCGAATAGGAACCGTCTCAACAAGGAAATGTACACATATAGAGTATAGAATAAATGACGTTGCAATGGACTGGTTTCTCTGTACCGAAATATTCATTCGTCGTTTTTGAAAATTGGTCTCGAACTAAAGGACCAAGTAAGTAAGTCAGTCAACCACAGTCGGAGGCTGCCTCAACTCTTTCCGTTCGTTAGCTTCTGCCAATAGAATAGGTGATTGCGTCACTTTCTGCCAATAGGATAGGTGATTGTCACTTTCTCAGACCAAGTTAAACTCTTACCCCTAGCATAGTACTCATTTTATCAAGCAGGTATAGATAGAAGGTTGAGTCAACACCTTCTCCGGAATTTGAACCTAGGACGTTGGGTATTGGAAGGTATTAACCACTACGCTATTAAGCGTTAAGCAGGCCAAGCAAGCAATTCTTTGATAATAATGTTTGACAATAGCTTTTGGTATACAACCAATAATTATATGTAGGTGTTTAGCCTAACTCCTGATAAGCATTATATTGATCAAAATAAAAGTAAATTAGCGCTGTGTAGCCTGAAGCAATACTCAAAAATCACTCCTCCACAGTGATTTTGTACTCGTTGTTTTTGACAATAACTTACGTGGTCGAAAGTAAATAATCCACAGCGAATATTTTGCTCTTATTTCGACCACTGTAAACACCTGTATTTTCTTTATGTTAGCTTCAGGTTGATTGTAATTTTTTTTTTCTAGACAATTACGACTAATTTTACATTGGACTTAAATTACAAGTACCTTAGTATTACTGTGAAATGATATCGCTTTAAGATTGGAGTTCTTTTTCTGCTCCTTTTTCCCCTTCTTCACTGCAGAAGCTAAAATAAGTATATATATTGATTGAAATAAGAACAAATAATCACTATGGAGGAGGAATTTTTGAGCATAGCTTCATGCTTTTTGGCCTGAAGTTGCTAAAAAATCTCTTCTCCATAGTGATTATTTGCTTCTATTTCAAACACTGGATATATTAAAGGTACATAATCATAATAATTTCTGGTCAAAATTTCAACATCTATGTCAAATGGATAAGTGACACACACACTGAACATACCCAGGAAATTTCAGAGTCTAAAAATGTCAAGAAGTGGCAAAACAAGCAATTCGTTCCTCTGAAAACAGAAAATATTTGGCCAAACAGGATGGCCGCCACACAGTGAGCATAGAAAATACATAATTTCCTACAACTTCAATCAATTATATCTCCACTAATATTATTTCAATGGAGTCAAATCTTCAGAATATGCTAGCAATATATGAACTTTTATCTAGACTATAGAAGGAAAATGCTGGAAAAAATATCTGAGGGTGATTTTGTACCTTTAATATATAAAAAGTGGAATCCTGTTATATCGAACGAGTTTTCAAGTCTCTTGGTTATTACAAACCCCTTGTTAGCTCCCTTTATTATTTCAAACTAATTTTTTCTGGTCCCCTGATAAAGTTTGAAGTGAATTCTACTGTATTTTATTCATCAAACGATGTGCAAACCTAAATAAGAAATACTTATGATCGAATGATGCTATAATCCTAAATAAACAGATTGAAAACAATAGACCAGAGTAGGCATTTTTTATAAAAGTTTTCGATAAGTTGCCCAGCCGAACTCAAAAATGTAATCAGAAAAATGACCAATAATGACAATGTAACAAAAAAAGTACATAATACTATTACTGACTAAAGAAATCGGAACCAATTGAGGGACGCTCCATCTTCTAGTATATACGCAAACATTCCAACGTTTTGACCCCCACTCCATCCCTGTATGCAGAGAACAATGGAAATAATGGCATAAAATCAATAAATGCTTATGCTTTCCCTAGGTCCCCCCTACCCCTACCAATATGGACATATAAATGGACGACCCCAAATCAAATCTCAACTTACAATGTTCATTTTCATATGCTTCAATAACCTAAAATTAAAAACCGAGCAATCAATTTCATTAATGTTAACAGCTGGCAGAAATTGCAAGGAATACGTAGCTAGTGGAAGAAAACATCACAAATCGCTTTCCTGGGGAAATTATATTCTTTATTGGCTCAGAAATTGTCCCTTTGCCACTTTTTCTAGAATGAATTCTGCACTATATCTATTCAAAATGATTTACAAAATATGAAGCAGTGTTAAAACGGTTATGAAAACAGAATAGTAACGTGAAGGAAATTCTTATATCAAATTTAACCCCCATTCATGCCAGTGGGAAGGGGATGCCCCTTCGGGTTTCTTTTGGAATAACTTTTTGCTGGGTAATCTGTATGTTCTGAAATGTTGACAGTGTTATCATTTCTCTATTTGGGATTGGAATTCCAAAACTAATATTTGGAAAAAGGGCGTTAACTGCCCGAACCACACTCATTTTTGGAGGCAGTAAAAAAAAATTGTTTTTGCTTATTTTTACTAATTTTAGTTTTTTTGGCAAAAAACTTCTTTTTTTTAATTTTTTAAAATAAAATCTACCGAGAAGGGACGATGTGATGATGATGCATTGGTTTCTTTCAACCTAAGAAACCAAACCGTTACAAGTTCGTTGACCTAACAGATACATTTGTGTTGAATTTTGTCTTATATTCAAGATTAAGATTCAACGAAGAAGAAATTATGAACAAGTATTGCACTGTTCAAAATAATAGCAAATAATTACCGTGGAGGAGTGTTCTTAAACATTGCATCAGACTTTCTAACCTGAAGCCATGCTCAAATATTACTCCTCCACAGTAAACATTTCCTCTTATTTCAGCCACTGATTTTGGTAATATCCCAAATCAACAATGATTATTTTGCTCTTATTTCGAACACTGTAAAGGCCGTTTTCCATTAGCGAAAAATTCCGCGCAGAATCCAAATGAAGACATTCCATTGGTAGAAATTGGCGTGTGACGTCCATTTCTACCAATGGAATGTCTTCATTTGCATTCCGCGCGGAATTTTACGCTAATGGAAAGCCAAGAAAAGTATCTACAGAGTCAACGAACGATCTTGCAATGGGTTGATTTCTTTGGTACCGAAACCAATCCATCGTAAGTTCCTTGACCTAGTATACTTCTGTTACAGACTGTACAGATTCATGCTTGTTGATTTTAGTTGATTTAACTCTACCAAAAATAATAAAGTTGGTTTTGGAGCGAAATTTTGAGACCATTAATGAAATTTCGATTCAAGTTTTCCTACCTTTTCTTGATTTTCACAAGTGCTTTCCAAGAGTTTGAGTTTTGTAATTTTTTGCTAAAATAAGGATTTGCCAAAATGAAAATTAATTTTGTTGGCTTAAAATTAATATTTCAATAGTTTTATGACTGACTGGCTATCCAAAAAATATTCTCCGTCACCATATTACCGCATTTCTGCTAAAACGAAGATTGACTTATTGGCTTAGGGTCCGTCTCAAAAATAAAATCTACAGAGGAGAGTACTGAGTCAATGATCTTGCAATGGATTGGTTTCTTCATACCAAAGAAACCAATCAATTGCAAGCTCATTTGGGGTGAAACTCAATTACAGAGTCCATGTAAAGACTACCTTACCAACAATTTGAAATATACAATACATTCACAACCCAGTGGGCAAAAACTTGTTCAAAGTCAGCAGTAAAGACCCTGGAACAACGTCTTTACTGCAGACTTTGAACGAGTTTTTGCCAGTTGGAAAAGCTTTAACTGTATATAACAAATTGCGTTTATAAAGCGCCAGGTACTTATTTACAGAACGTTAAAATACTTTAAATACTGTGAAGAAGTGTCATTGTTGCCCAAAGCTTTGAATTACTCCTCCACAGTGATAAATAATTAATAAAAATATCACAAAAAATATCCAACCTGTAAATGTTGCATCGTTTGTTGTTGAGCTTCATGAGCTTGTTGTAGTTTTAAAAAAGCTTCTTCACTTTCATTTTTCTAAATGAAATAGTATAAGCATAGTAACCTTTCACAGATCATTTTTCTTTACATTAATTACACTGTATAGCACTGACTTTCACGAAAATTAAATGATATTTAGTCAATGAACACTGTACCCTTGAAGCAACAACATACTATGAAGTACTGCAACCTTCAACTTCAAAACAAATTTAAATAATGGTGCTAATGAGTATAACCAACATTAAGAAATTAAATAAGAATGTTTCTATATTTCCATTATTGCAAGAGTTTAAATGTTTGTTGTTTGATGGAAATGATTGTAGGCGATACTGCATTAAAAGTAATCGTAAACATTTATTATTTTGGTAACTGTGACACTTCATTCATGCCAAATGTAAGGGCTTTGTTTCTGGTAAACATTTGTTTCTGGTAAACATTTATTATTTTGGTAACTGTGACACTTCATTCATGTCAAATGTAAGGGCTTTGTTTCTGGTAAACATTTACTATTTTGGTAACTGTGACACTTCATTCATGTCAAATGTAAGGGCTTTGTTTCTGAAACCACCACGATAAGCTAGAAATACCTGTGCTTCTGTTCTCATACCTTAATTATTTCATTTTGTAATTTAAATACTCTTTCTTGTAAAGAAACTCTTTCTTCATTCTCAGCTGCAAGGCGTCTTTTCAAAAGCACTGAAAATGAAAACAATAAGATAATGAATTCTTCTGTGTGCTCTATAAAAATTATCGTATTTCTCTACCAATAGGCAAGGGCTTCTCTGAAATCTTAAGCATTCTATGGACTAATATCACCAGTGGTGGGAGATATGAAGTTGGGAGCTTATCTGTGGTCACATTTAAACATCAATACACAGCTATTGAATGAAATACCATTTTCTCTTATATATTCTTATAAATGTTTTTTAATCGTCACTTTCTGAATTCTTGCTAATTTCAGATACCAACAATAGCCAAAGAAATCAACAAAGCTCATATCGGTTTAATTTTTCGTTTGTTTTGCAGACTGAGAGAGAAACGAGACTCGTACAGAGAATCTAACGAATGTGCATGGATCAAGCTATCCAATTAAAGTTCTATATCGTTGTTCTTTAATGCGGACTTCAAGTTTGCCCACTCTTTTCTTCTATATTAATTGATGATTCTAGTATTTTTTGGACCAGTTTTAAGACCAGTTTTGAGACCATCATAACATGACTGCTGAATACTGACCTATGTTATGATAGTTCTTAAAACTGGTCCAAAAAATACTAGAATCATCAATTAATATTTATAGAAGAAAAGAGTGGGCAAACTTGAAGTCCGCATTAGAGGACAACGTAAAACAACAAACAAATTTTCAAACACTGGTTGATCTTATCATTGATTGGTACATTCGTAATAAAGAAAACCAATCAATTGCAAGCACAATCATCTTTAAACATTCAACGTACCCGCTTGACCTACACCTTCCTCGTCAGTTTCATTAACATCATCAGCGGCATAATAAAGTTTTGTTGCTAGTTGACTCTTTTCATGCTACGAACAAAGAAATATAGAGAATGTCTCCCCAAAAAGGAAAATTCTAAACAGTTTAAGAGGATTATGTCAACCCTAAGGAAAATATAAACATGATAACGGGGAATGTTTCCCCTAAAGAAAAATTTAAACGGTTTAAGGGGGATGTCTCTGCTTAGAAACCTAAGGAATAAAGCTTGGTAAAACAGGATCTCCGAGTGCCAAAAACTATGCCCAATGAACAAAAACTTGTTCAAAGTCTGCAGTAAAAACACAATAACAACATTATTCAATGTTATTCTAGCATCTGCTGACTTTGAACAAGATTTCTTCCATTGTTAATGTTAATAAATATAAAGAACCAAAAGGAACCCATGCATTATATTCACCACACATTGCATTTAGAATTTTATTTTTTAGGAGAGTGTTTTTTTGAGTACAGTTTTCAGCTGAAAACTGTACTCATAAACACTCATCTGCAGGTGATGTCAGGTCGTTACATTGAGGCTTGAGTTTGTGATCAGCATATTCCAGCAGTATTTGCAAATATAGTTTAATACTAAGGAGTTGAAAAAAGTCCATACTATAGGGTTTTGGCATTTGTGCTTAGAACTGCTTGGTAATCTTGGGGGCAAAAAATATTTTCAAAAACTATACCTGTAGCTTTGAAATTTCTTTTCTTAACTGAATAACATCTTCTCCCATTCTTTGTATAACGTTTCGATATCTCTCTAATTCCTATAAAGGATCATTTCAAAAGTGATATTTACAGAGTAGTCAACGATTACGTAATGGACTGGTTTCTTCGTATCAACTCAATCTATTGCAAGCTTATTGCAGGAGTTAAAATAACTGCTGATCATCACTATGGAGGAGAGATTTTTCAGCATTGGCTGAATATACGCGGAAATATTTCTCCTCCACAGTAATGACCAGCAGTTATTTTAACAACTGTTATAATCTTTGGTATAATTTTCATTTCTATGAATTTGGTCGTAGTTTTTGGCAGGAATTTTAAGATGTTCCTGCATTTAAAATAAATCACTGCACTTTGTCTTTTCGATTTCACGTGCTGATGGGGATGTTGTTGAAAATTAAACTGTTGTACGAAACTCGATCTTTAAGCATGACTTATTGCTGAACAAACACCCGGTAACTTCACATCTTACAGCATGGGGACCATCTCCAAAATTCGTTTCAAAAGTCATTTTCGCTGCTTTAAAGACACCAAAATCAATTAACTTGAGAAAAATTAATCTATACGATGAAGAGTGTTAAGTCAACGAGCTTGTAATCGATTGGTTTCTTTGGTATAAAGAAACCAATCATATACAAGATCATTCATTCAGCCCTCTTTCCTACGAACAAAATTTGAAGATGGTCCCTTATGTAAAACAATTAAAACAACACACCCTTGAGGGGTTTGTGTAATTCCACCAACCACTTACCGACGACCACTTACTGACGATCCTTCGACAATAAATTAAAATAATGCATTTATAAGAATATCATATCTCTTTATTATTTGTGTTTGTTGTGAGCAAAAGAAACAAGTTATACATGATTGTTGTATTAGACAAAATCTAACTCTTTTTTAACTTTCGTCTCAGCATTGCTTCAGGGAGTTAGTTTTAACTTTTTAGAATAACATGGACTTTCATTAGGAATCTATCAGATCCATTCAGTGCATGGCATGTTCAGATTGTATACAATTCTTTAAGTCTTATATTTTCATCAAAATGTCTTTTTAAATGTTCCTTCACTTAACAAAATCAAAAAATAATATAGCTATATATTTAACCTTATCTGGCTTTACTTTTTTTTCAATTCGTCTAACGAAATCGATATAAAGACATTATTTCGTTTAATAAAACAACTAAAATAAATGGTAGACAAGAATTTATAAAACAAACAGATCAAAGTACTAAATATCTCCACTGAAGAGTTTTTATATACAATCTGGTGAGAATTTAAAAAATAATATGCCATCAAATTTTCCAGACTTTCTAAAAATTATATAGAATCTAAGTTACAGGTCTTATGCACATAAAATTTAAAGTTTTATTTTAAAATTAAAGTTTTAATTTAAAAATCTTCTAGTCGCCTTATGTGCTGCTTAATAGAAACTGTAAAGGAGAACAATACAGACAGTAGAGACATTATTCTTTATTATAATGAAATATAGCCTTCAATTTAAAAAGACCGTCAAGAAAATAAATTATTGTATACACAGAATATTCAACCATTTTCTGGTCCATATTTTATTTTATTGTCAGTCGTTGGTCAGCAAGTGGTAAGTGGATGTTAGTCGGTGGCAAGTGGTTGGCGGTAAGTGGCCGGTTGGTGGTCACTGGCATTACATTAACCTCACCTTTGACTGATAGTCGAGAACACCAACAACATGTGAGTCAAGATTTTCTTTATACTATAAAAAATTAAGCAAAGGAGTATCAGAAATTAAATACCTGTTTGGAAACTGAAGTTTTTCTAAGGGACCATCTCCAAAATCCGTTACCAGGGGTAGAGTGCTGAATCAATGATCTTGCAATTAATTGGTTTCTTCGTCCCGAAGAAACCAATCAATTGCAAGCTCATTGACTTAACACTCTTCATCATAGATTAATTTTTCTCAAAATTACTGAATTTTACTTTTTTAAAGCTGCTAAGATACCTGCTTTTGGTAACGAATTTTGGAGATGGCTCCTAAGATTACTCTGTTATTCTCACTTTTCCGCTTTGATTATAAATAATGATATTTGTGTTTAGTTTAATTAATCTGAAGCTATGCTGAAATATCTCTCCTCCACAGTGATTATTCGTTTTTATTTGGAACACCATTAGCTCTACTAGATGAAAACGTATATCAACCTCTAACAAAGCAGAGCATCAAAAAACCTTGAGCATTTTTGACACTAGAACCCAAGCTACCATTGTTCAGGAACAAAGAAATGTTACATAACGTCCACACTATTTAAGGGTTTTGCCACTTGTGGTCAGAACTGTTTGGATGTCAATTACTGCAGCTTAATCCAAAAGTAGAAATTACTGAATCGATGAAACCACGCCCAGCACTTTAGAAAAACTTCAAAAACATTACCCTTGGTGACAAAGTTATTGGTCCATTGCTTTCTCTACTTGGTATTCTCAGTTCCAATGCATTTTCAGGTTCTTTGATAGGAATATGTGGTACAACAGGTGTTTGTTGATGATTTGAAGAGTTCGTAGTAAGTTCATGATACTTTGGTAACATCAATTTTATTGCATTTTTATCTGGTAACTCTATGTCAAACTAATAGAAAGAGAAATTGTATAGGGTATAAACTAGTTCTTCACAGAAATAAAAACTTGCTTTATTCTCACTTTCTTTTTAACCATTGTTGTAGTCCCGAGGTGCCTACAGAGAAAGACTTATATGCAGAGTACAATCTTTCAATTTCGTTAACAAACAATACAACATTACATCCATCAGTTGCATAAGTCATACAAAGTCATGGCGTTGGAAATATTTTTATCTACTACTGTTCAAAATCATAGTGGTGCAACAATATTTTAAAATTCAAGCCAGAATACAACTGCCAGACATCACCTGCAGAGGAATGTTATTGAGTATAGTTGTATAGCTACAGAACTGAAAACTATAACTATAGTTAAATTTAGCACTCCTCGCCTCTCCGCAGAGTTTTTAATTTAAATTACCGTAAAAGCATTTCATACCTTCATACCAGATAAACGTGATTCCATAGTTTTTCTACGTATGTATATCTGTCTATCAGCATCATCCATATCAGGGTATATATCTTTTCCATGCTCATCATCAACTTCTTCATTCTGTACTTCTGTCATCTACAAGACATAAAACATAATAATTCTTGAAAGAGCAGACAATGAATAAAACCAAAATTCAACAAACATGAAACTGCACAGAAGAGTGTTACGCTATTGTGCTTGCTGGCAAAAACCTGTTCAAAGTCAGCAAAATAACGTTAGAACAACGTCCAAAGAACGTTGTTCTAACGTTATTTTGCTGACATTGAACAGGTTTTTTGTTGGCTGGGTGCTTGTAATGAAAGTAATGTTTGAAATAAGAGCAACTGTGGAAAGAGGGATTATTGAGTATTGCGTCAAGCTTTCTAACAATACTCAAAAATCACTCCTCCACAGGGAGTATTTTGCGCTAATTTAAAACGCTGATGATAAATCGGTTCCTTCAGTACTGACTTAGTACTCATCTAAGTTATTAAAATTATGCAGTTACTAAAAGCCATTTTCCACTTCAGAAAATTTTCCGCAGAACGGAAACGGAATGGAAAATGTGCATGCATAGAAAGAAATATAAGAACTATATAAGAAACTCGTTTATAAGAATCCTCCAACTAGGATCCTGAAAATTTAAGAAACATTTAGAAAATTATTTTCCTAGTTTAAGAATAAGAAACTTTTTCTCTTTCCATACATGAAGAAATTTACTAAAAGTACTATATGAAGTGTATAAATTTAACCGATCACAAATAAATAAATAAATAAATAAATAAATAAAGCACTATGTTAGAGAGTCAAGTATACGCTAGAAACATTTCATTATCAACCGAAAGCACACACAACAAACGTTTATCAAATGAAATGTGGTCGAAATTGATGTTCGAAATTATTAGATTGACCATTTTAAGCCTACAACTATAAGAATACAGTCAGAATACATAAGAAACTTTTAGAATTAAAAACCACATTTTTTTGTACTAAAAATAAGACTTTTGGTACTACAGCCTTCGTCAGGTTTCTTATAGAAAAAAAAGTGTGTAATAAATTAATATATATAAATTTTCTAAAGTGGAAAACAGCATTAAGTCGAGCTCTAAGAATTGAAAACATTCTCTAAATCAAAATCATTTGCTAGATTTACAGTGAGTGGAAGCTAAAATGGTTAACTTCAGTTGAATCAAACAAGCGTGTAGAGAAATGCTTGATTGTTTGTGAGGGAGATACTAATCACAAGACTGTTAACTATGTATTTTTCTTTGCTGATATATGAAGTTTCAGTTGTTAAAGTAAGAAATTATCACTGCCGAGGAGTGATTTTTGAGAATAGCTTCAGGCTATTCAGTCTGAAGCTATGCTCAAAAATCTCTCCACCACAGTGAATACTTCTTCTTATTTTGAACGCCTGTATTTTAATATTTATATGTTGAAAACATTCTCCTCTCTTTCAACAAAACATTTTGCTTTACATTTCATGTAACATTCTTCATATAATATATAAAAAGTTTCATCTTTTTACCTTAAGCTCCGTTTGTTTAGCAGTTTCAACCTCTAAAATATAACATTGTTTATTATTTATTTATGTTGAAAATTATGTTAAAAGAACAAGATGAATAATTGAATTGTAAAACACCACCGTAGAGATGCTACCTATACTCTCACAAGGTGGCATTTATGTTTAAAAATCAAAACATTATTTTATTTAAGTACCCCCTGAATCAATATAAAACAGCTCTTTAGGCGTATGTATATTTATATATATTTTAGATAACTTAGTCGGATCTCAACTAAGTGAATTCGTGTTTGGTATAAAGTGAATTCGTTTTTAGTATAGCTTCAGGCTATTTAGCTTGAAGTTGATGCTCAAAAATCACGCCTCCACAGTGATTACTTGCTCTTATTTTAAGCACTAAACAATAATACACCACTAGTTGCTAAGACGCTAAATCTATGTTTCATATCTCTTCTATTAAAATTAGAAGAAAAGGGTACTGGATCAGTGATCTTGAATTGTTCGGCTTTTTCACATTAACCAATCATATACAAGCTCATTGACCATAACACTCTTCTTCACAATTTAAACATGTTATACCTTTCTTTGGAGAAGGTATATGCAGTTTTTTCTTTATAAACAAAGGTGAAGATTTGGAACACAAAGGTGGAGAAGTAGATATCTTCTCATTTGAAAAGTTTTGATTGTTTGGACTACGAACAACTTTAGGTCTCTTTTTAAATATACTTTCTTGTGATTTATCCTTAGGAGACAGATACTTGCTATACTGACTGCTACTCTTTTTGGGTCTTGTTGTTGATGGAATTGGTGATCTTTCTACAAAACTGCTCCTCTTTCCTTTAATATTCCTAACATTTTTATCACGATTAATATAAGACAGTGCAGGCATAAGATCAGAAGATTCTTCCTCTTCCTCAAATATACCTATAGCCACTTGAGGTGACGTTTTCTCATCTTTAATTTTATGATTCATGGTTGTTGTATCTGGAACTATTTCTAACTGGTGGCCATGTCTATCTTGTACTGATTCTTTAATATCATCACAGACTACCACAGGATTTTCTTTACTACTATCTAATTCTACAAACTGATTCTCTGTAACTACATGCTGAGGTTCAATAAACCGATGTCTATGATATGCATCGGCATTGAATGGAGCAAGTACAAAGGTATTATCTTCTTCTGAATCACTTGAAATAATACAATCTGATTGCTGATTTACTGAACTGTTCTCAACTTTTTCTAAACCAAAAATCAAAAGAAACAATATAAATGAAATCTGTAAAATAAGGGGCCCATAACCTCAAAATTTCAATAAAAATGTAACTACACTGAATGAAATTAAAGGCCACTTTCCACTTCAGAAAATTTTCTGCATAACGGAAAATGCGCACGCGTAGAAAGAAATTATCGCCATTCCATTGGTAGAAATTGTGATGTCAATTTCTACCAATGAAATATCTGTAATTTCTTTCTACACTTGGAATAGAGTGAAGATTGTTGACCATTCTCTATAAATTTGATTTTTGAGACATTCCCTATAAAATTTGTAAAATCAATGGTCAAATTAAGAAAATAATCACTGTGGAGGAGGGATGTTTGAGCTTCAGGTGTTGTAGTCTGTAGCTATGTTCAGATATCACTCCTCCACAGTGATTATCCACTCTTATTTCGACCACTGAAGATAATTGCAACTTATTGCTCATAGATAATACAGTGATCAAAATAAGGGTATATTATTACTGAGGAGGAGGGATTTTTGAGTATAAAGCCTGAAGTTATGTTCAAAAATTACTTCTTGACAGTGATTATTTATTTGCTCTTATTTCGATCACTGTATTATGCATTATATCGATTTCTGGTTATTACAATTTTGTTTTGTCCATGTTTTCAAAAGTTCTATTTAACCCTATACATGCCGGGGGTGGATTCCGCATCCCTGTCACTTTATTACATATAAAGTCTAAACCACTAAAGTAATAGTGCTGAAACTTTCTGAATTTTAGAAACTATCTACAAGACGCAAAATATTTCCTAAGCCCAAATGTAATTCTGGTCAAATCCTTATAAACGGTCAACAAAAATCATGAGAAAATAATTTTAATGAATGTGATCAAAGTCTCATAGAAAAAATATTTTTCAAACATTTTCTAAGTCCAAATGTGACTCTGGTCAAATCCTTATAAACTGAATAAAAAATACAAAAAATTCGAAGTCAATAAAAATCATGAAAAAATCATTTTGGTGAATGTAAATCAAATTTGTTAAAATGTACTTTTAAAAAAATCCCTTTTTCTAAATAAAGTCTAAACCACTAAAGTAATAGTGCTGAAACTTCCAGACTTTTAGAAACTATCTACAAGACGCAAAATATTTCCTAAGCCCAAATGTAATTCTGGTTAAATCCTTATAAACGGCCAACAAAAATCATGAGAAAATAATTTTGATGAATTTGATCAAAGTCTCATAGAAAAAATATTTTTCAAACATTTTAGAAACTATCTACAAGACGCAAAATATTTCCTAAGCCTAAAATGTACTTTTAAAAAAATCCCTTTTTCGCCGACACTTGGTCCCGAGTTGACAAAATCGAAAAGAAATTGGCCAGCAGTCTCATAATATACCAAATTTGGGGATGGTACCATGCCTTTTTGGTTCATTGGACAGAAAATTCCATTTGGACCCTTTTTGTCAGAAACCCAGGACCGACTAAACGAAATCGAAAATAAATTGGCAAATCCTTCTAAAATATCGCCTCGCATGCTGGTATCGAATTTCAAAATGCTAGCAGTTCGGGAACATTGTCAAATAAGAAAAGCGGGATGCCGCAGACGCAAAGTGATAGTAATAGCCCATCCAAACTTTGTTTGGTGAGGAGCTAAAAACCTGAAAAATAATGTTAAATATAATTGTCTAATCTTTCAGAAACTCGAAACAGAATGTCAAAAGACGATCTGGAATAAAGGTGTTTGGCTTCCATGGAAAACACACTTTTCAAAGGAAATTTCACACCGATGTGTGATTATTAATGATGTGTCAGCAAAATAAATCTTGCTTAAAAATGTTTATCACATATTGCAGCATTACCAAGTTTCATGACTATATTTTCATGACTATTATTTTTGCCAATCCTGAGATATCGATTGGCAGGGCTATGGGGGAACCCACCAAGCCCCCCCCCCCCCCCCCCCCCTTCCCGGCCATCATTTAAACCCTTCCAAAGTCCAGGTCCAAATTAGGGTTTTAAGCTTTTGCTCAAAAATCACTCCTCCACAATGACTATTTGTTCTAATGTAAGAAGCAAAGAGTATAAATAATTACAGAAACACTATGTGGTAGAGTAGATTATTAGTGCAAAATCAGGCTACATAGCCTGATACTAATGTGTTCTTTCACTTTGATAATTTGTCGTCACTTATAGAACTCTGAAGCCTTGAAAAAATATGCTGACCTATTGGAGTTGCTTCTCTAGACAAATCTTGATCAGCATCACATGATATTCGCATATTATACTTCATCCAACCAGTAGCAACACGAACCTGTTCATCCTCTAACAGGGTAAAGAATTTTATTGTGCCGGTAACAATAGCTTGCACATCATCATATGTATCCATAGCAAACAGAGGCCTCTTTCGTTGCAGCTAGATAGAACAAGAATAGAAGTATTTCTTTCTTATAAGATGTATCCATAGCAACCATTGTGGTAGCTAGAAAGAACAGACTTAAAGTAAAGAGCTGTTGTAAAGTCTCCATACTTATAGGAATCTTATCGCTGCTTTCTAATTCCAATGTACCCTGGATTTCTCTGTTTTGCATTTTGGCTTAGAGTAATGTCCTCACTGTTATATCATTTAAAATAAATTCTTCTTGGAACTTTATTTTAAAAGGTAAGCATAAATACCCGGGAGGTAAAAACTTGTTCAAAGTTCACAGTAAAGGATGCTATAACAACGAGGTTGTTCTAGCGTCTTTACTGCAGAATTTGAACACGTTTTTGCCCCCTGGGTATGATGGCACCACATGTGTAGTAACTAACCAATAACTTGCCACTTGAATGAGTTGTGTATCCATTTGCATTAGAGCTTGTAGGTTTTTCTGGGTCATGTGTGAACACAGTAACATGCAAATACACTGGGTTGGTATAAACATCTAAAATCATAAAACAAGGTGTTTACTAGTCTGACAAAGTCAAATTACTTGAGGTTCCACATATATCTTTGTTTACATTCTATTTTCTAGCTTTATATTTTGTTGATTTACTATTCCACCAAATAGTTCGAGGAAACTCGGGATATAATTATGATTCTTAATCTATTGTCTTTTCCCCCAGAATTCGATAGGGAATCTAATATCCTTAAATTTTGACAGTGTATCTATTTGGGATACGAATTCTAAAAAAATATTTGGAAAGAGGGTGTTAAAACATCCAAACCACGTCCATTTTTGGGGGCGGTAAAAAAATCAAAATTTATTCAGTTTATTTTTGCTAATTTTTGTATTTTTTAGCAGAAAAAAGACATTTTGGTCAAACATGTTTTTGGTCTGAAAATATGACATCATCGCCAAAATAATGACGTCATGTTGTTCATTCCGAACTTAGATAGGGGGCATTTTTGCCTCACCCCGAGCATGAATATGCTACGCAACCTACCCCAGCATAAATAGGGTTAAGCAGTTTAAGTAGTTCTGTTCAATTCTCTGATGATTCCCGACATAATTTTTGACGATACATAGCTCATAAATATACCAACAAGAAGACATGGACAAATGTAAGAGATATCTTACCTTTGTCGATGCATACTTCAATCTCATTTCCATTCAAATTAACAGGAATAGTTTTGTTTTCTGTTTGTTTCCACGGTTGCATTTCATATGATTCATTCTCTTTTTTCGTAAATTTACTTGCAGGATTGACATCGAATGGAATATTTTGTTGTTTACATTTGACTTCAATTAAATTTCTGTATAATCCAGGAGAATATAATAGTATACTGTCTAACTCAAGCAGAAATGTTTCAGTGCTATTCATTGTTTATTTATTTCTATAATTATAAAAACAAAAAGACAGTGGATAAAATATGCACAAAAAATCCTTTCAAGTGCAATATAGTTCAGACAATATACCTTATTCGTACTAATATTGGAAGTACTATTTTTCCTGCATTCGCGCAAAATAGGTCACTTATTGCAGAAAATTGAGTACAGAAATTACGTGCAAAGCAATGTGGCATTGTCACTCTAAATGAGTATATCACCACTCTAAACGAGCGTAATTATTTTTCATAGGTGGCCATGCACGAATATTAATACAATAAATATCAATGCAATGATGATTGAGCGAAGATAGCAACAACAAATAATCACCGTGGAGGAGGAATTTTTTAGCATTGCTTCAGACTTTATAGCCTGAAGTAATGCTCAAATTCCCTCATCCACAGTGATTATTTGTTCTTATTTTAAACACAGCCGTCTTTATTTGTTTGTATTTTTCAAGGTACAAAAATGTCACACGCCACCCAAGGTCAGTGCTCAAAATAACAACACCAATTATTAAAGTTGAATTCTGTTATGCGGAAAATTATGTGATGTCAATTTCGCTTTTCAAAAATTTTCTGCCCAACCTTTAGGATCTGTTAAGACTGAGTGTTATATAATATTCAATTTTTCTTCAGTTTCATAAATTTATAAAGCAATTTCTGTGGAAAGAAATTCCTGTGGAAGATATTTTTGCAGGAACTTATTTCTGCATTAGCCTTGCTATGAATCTTCGTCCATTCCTTGAAACAGCACCTTTTTAAACAAACATTTTGAAAACCATACCAAACAAATACCTTCCCTCTTTTCACAACTGCTAATGAGAAAAATTAATAGCGTTTAAAAATGTGGATGAACAACATTAACAACCGGGGTATGATTTTGTTTACCACAAAAATATACTACAGCAACACTTCTACCATTCTAACCATCTCTTATACCCCTAACAGCTTATTTCTTTTCATTTCGTTCATTATTGTTTCTTTATTTTTTTTATTATTGTATTTACTGTAATCTTGAAATGGTGTTTTTGTATCTACTTTTATTTTGAATGACTCATGGTCTTGCACTGTTATCCATCTTTGTTGTATATTATTAAAACTCAATGATATGCGTATATGGACCGTTTGTTTCCATACTGAGAACTTGCAAATTACCATAAGTGCCTAGTAGGGAAAAGCATAAGCTGAAAAGAAACATTACAGTGTCTGTGTAAAAGAGTGGTATATCAGGTTGGAGTTGGGTACTCTTTTTTGTATATCAGTTCAAGCCTCTTCCAATCCCTGGTTGAGAACATTGGCTTTTTAATAATACTTGTGACACTGTTTTGTTTTTGTTTTTGAGCTAAGAGCATTATTTATTCAATTTTATCATGTATCTCAAAGTACACATGTAACTTTGGCCATATCTTAAAGTCTGCATTAAAGACACTACAACAAAGTTTTTGGGCACTGGAATTCTATCTTTCATTTTTATATATGATGCAATCCTTAAAATAACACCTGCAGAGGAGTGTCTTTTGAGTACAGTTCTCAGCTTTTCAGGCTACAAAACCAGAAACTATGCTCAAGAATCCTTCCTCCACAGTCAAAGGCAACCGAAAGGCTCCACTTTCATTAGTTTCTACCACAAGATACAGTCCCAAGTCAAGGTCATCTATTACGCCAGCATGCTGGTACTCATTTTACTGACTGTATACATGGCTGAGTCAACCAAGGCACCTTACTGGGAATTGAACCTGGGTCACTCCGATGACATTAGAACGCATGAACCACTATACTATGGTATATTTCAAACACTGATAATAAATTTCAAAAATAATGATACCTTTTTCAACTTTACAGTCATTCGGAATTTTAACTTTGTTATTTTCAAACTCCATCTATAATAATATCAAGAATACTGAAGAATAATCACCGTGGAGAACTAATCACCTGAAGTTATGTTTAAAAGTTACTCCACCACAGGAATTATTATTTATTATATATTATTATATCAACACTGCCACACAGTGATTATATATAGCATTGCATTATTCAACACTTTTTCACGTACACTTTTCAGAACAATAACATATCCAGAAGATTAGGTTAACAGGTTAAAATTTTACAAAATTGTTTCCAGTTTTTAATTTCATTCTCAAACTTTTAACGTTAAACTTTAAACAACAGATTTAAATCAAAGGTACGGTATTAAAAGTAGCCCACTAAACCAAGTGAAAATTAAACCTAAGCACACATGATTACATACACAGTATTTGAATTATTTAAGATGGCAAAGTTTCAGGTTAAATAAACAATTAAAACACCTTTATCAAAGTAAAATTGTGTCAAGCCACTGTGGAGGAGAGCAGTAACATTTTGTGCCAAAGATAAACATCCAAATTTTACATAGGATTTCATGTCCTTATTAAGTTGATAAAGTTTCAGGTCAAATAAACAATTGGAACACATTATTCAAGTTAAAGTTATGTCAGGTCACTGGAGGAGTGTCATGAAATTTCATATCAAGGATGAACACCCAAATTTTACATGACATTAGGATTTCATGTTCTTATTAAATTGATAAAGTTTCAAGTCAAGTAAACAATTGGAACATCTTTATCAAGGTAAAATTATGTCAAGTCACTGTGGAGCAATGCTCAAAAATAACTTCTCCACAGTGGATATAAAACATTATATATTATACATCATTACACATCATAATCATAAATTATACTTTAGCTTATTGTATTTGTTTTAAATGTATTTATAAAAACTTTACACTTAATGTATTAAGTCTAAAGTAGAAGTGGTTGTCATCATCTGTTATTAAAATTAAAAAGAAGTAAAGAATAATGAAATAGAAGATTACATATTCATTAAAAAAATTTATTCTTTTATTAACAAACCTTCCTCTACCTTTGTTGAATTGTGTATTAGTCATTATTATTTCTAATTTGAATTTGAATTGATTTTGTTGGTTGCCAAAAGAAGCTTACATGTTGTTTTGAAACTCTATGTTCGTAAAGAATAATTTCAGTTTGCACAGTGGTAAAATATTTCATTTTTAGATGAAATCTACTATATTCATAAAATATTTATAAAGAAGAGATTCATACTTGACCGAAACAACACGAAAATAAGAAAGTCTGAATACAATTGGAGAATAAAAACACTCCTCCACAGGTGATGCCATGGCTTTCCAAGTGCAAAGAAATATATAGCTTTACTTAAACCAATCAATTACCCTTTTTGTTTGATATAATAACATTATAGATGTGCTTCAACCCAACAGGAGACAAGACTCATCTTTAGAATATACCATTCTTAAGCTAATGTCCAAATATCCTATTTATCGATAGAAGTGGTTAAAAAGGTTTTTCACTTCACTTGTCTCATCGGTAGCATAATATCGCTCTTAAGCTAATGTCCGAATATCTTATTTTTCGATGGAAGTGGTCAAAATGTTTTTCATTTCACTTGTGGTAAAGTAGAACTGAAGAATTTGGAATTTTGTAATTGAACGAACCTTTATTTGTTCAACAAACTGACGATAAAGATCTTTTCCTTCTTGTTTCTCTATATTTCCATGATATCTATATAAAATACATTATTAAATGTTCAATAACAATCACCTACTCTCAGGTGCCGAATAAACACCCATTATAAAAAATTCAAACAAAAATCCACATCCACTCCATTTAAAAAAATCCCCATTATTTAAAGCTGGGGTACCTTTACCTATCAAGAGCAATGGCAATGGAGATTAGGCAAACTCTATTTCGTCTAATAGTTGATTAACATATACAACTTGCAGGGCTCAAAATAACAGCCGGTCATCACTGTGGAGGAGAGATTTTTCAGAATATTTTCAGCCAAGTTGGCCGAAAATATTCTGAAAAATCTCTC
>JAULBZ010001449.1:0-22144 GCA_032360805.1 Neoturris breviconis | reverse complement strand
CAAAAACCTGTTCAAAGTCAGAAAAATAACGTTAGAACAACGTTCTTTGAACGTTGTTCTAACGTTATTTTGCTGACCTTGAACAGGTTTTTGCCGGCTGGGTAGTCGGTATGAGAAAATCGGAAGATAATTTAAATATACCATAAAACTATAATCTTCGTGTGATTATCTTCTCATAATAACCTAGTGGGCAAAAACCTGTTCAAAGTTAGCAGTAAAGACACCAGAACAACGTCGAACGATGCTGCTCTATCGTCTTTACCGCGGACTTTGAACAAGTTTTTCTTCATTTCTTCGACGTTGTTCTAGCGTCTTTACTGCTGACTTTGAACAAGTTTTTTGTCTACTGGGAATTGCATAGTGGTCTTGAGCAACGACTTTTAATTTATTTTATGATTATTTCGGCTTTGTTTTGCTTTATAAGTATATTAATTTTAATCCTATTTCACATAATTACGGACGTCCATTACATATAAATATAGATCATTGTCCAAGCCTACCTGGAAGAAAACGTTGCCCTTTCAAAACATATTATTAATGGCTGACAGTAGAAAACTTCTAGGTAAGATGACAAGGTTAATTTTTATACAAGCTAGTGACAGCTATTACTAACAGCATATGAAATTTTGGGTTACTTCAAGATGGAAGTGCTATCTTAGACCTGCTAGCAAAAAGCACTTAACCCTATTTGGTATGGGGGGAGGGCACAAAGTGCCCGTCTGATATACCTTTTATCATAACTTCTAAAAGAATGGCTATCGTGACTAGGCATTTTTCCTGTAATTTATTTAGGGTCATTTTAAATAGGTTTTTTTTGGTTGGTAGGGATATTTTTCCCTTCCAAATTTTTCTTTTCTTTCTATTTTGCTTAAAAAATATTTTGGCATATAGTTCTTTTCACCAATAAAGATTTTTTGCAACACCTGTTTTGGTCTTGATGATGTCATCGTAAATATTGACGCCATCAAAAAAATAATTATGCCGAAGAGTTACTATTGTTCTGAAAAGTTTCAATACTATAGCATGTTCCCATCAAAAGTTATGGAGGGCGGGCACACAGTGCCCCCTATACATTCAGAGCCCCAAAAAGCCTAGGGTTAAGGGTCTGGAACTAGTAAGAAGCTGCCGTTTTGAATTTTGCTTTTATCTCGAATACTGTAAGTTTGTGCAACAATTGGACCAAGAACTGAAACAAAATCTATATCAAAGAATTAATGTTTAATTATATCAGCACTTTCCTTTTGAAAATTGGGACGTCATAAAATTCAGCCTAACAAGCAACTTTTACCCAGGGTAGAAAAACTTTAAATGCAAATATCTTGAGGACGGAAGAGCTTTTTCAAAAGTTTATTAGGTGTTTGAAAGTGGGGGGCACAATCAGGAAAATTGTCTAATTTTTTGGACTACATTTACCCACGACTTTTTTTTCGAGACCAAACTTATTTTCTGACTATTATCCTTCACCGATTCCTCTCGTCCGCGAGCAAGTAACTCGTCCGCGAGCAAGTAAGGATGAGGATGCTGAAGAAGAAAAAAAAGCTAAAACAACAAGACATTTTATTGATAAAATCTTTTTACAAATTTAACAGTTATATAAGAAATTACAAATTACGAACCATTTTCAGATTAATGTTTACAGAAAGATACACGACGCCGGAACAACGTCCAAATCGACGACGTCGTATGCCTAATGGGAAAGATATACAAAAAAACCTAAATCACTTGCAAAGTCTATGTTGACATAATGTAGTTTTAATTTTAGTCGATTTGATAAATAATTTAGAAACGGTCTATAATCCCAGCATAGATATATGATCCCAGTGGGCAAAAACTTGTTCAAAGTCCGCAACAAAGGCGCTAAGAACACTGAAAATATTATTTTAGCATCTTTACTGTGAACTATGAACAAGTTTTTATCCATTGGGACGTTGCTAATATTGAAATTTTCACTTATTCATCCATTATTAAATCACATTTGGCAATACGTTTCAACATAAGTTTGTCTTTATTCCCTGTATTTCCCTACCTTCAGTACGAATTTACACAGCAGTGGGCACGCGACGTCTTAACAACGTCGGCGTCGCGACTTCTTCTAGACGTTAATAAGACGTAGTTTGCAGTCCGGGTAAAAATTAATTGAAAAAACTTTGAAATATCAAATTTAAAACTTTTAGTAATTCATGTGCGTATATTACCTCACAGCAACTTCGTTCCCAGGGCTTTTTGCCTTTTCGAAACACAGAAGAGCGGCGTCTGTGTTTCGAAACGGCAAGAAGCCCTGGGAACGAAGTTGACTTCACGGAGTACCTCTCACAGAAAGATAATTTGGACTCTTCCGGAAACCGATATTTCTTTTTTCTAAGGACCTGTTCATATGGAGATGAGCTGGCTCGGTTAATGGCTCGACAAATCGTAGTTTGGGACTGGAACTCAGGCTAACCGAGACGGGATAAAAATATAAACATCATTTGTATTGTTTTTGAAACAATTAAAACAAAATTTAAAACTGCACATGTGATAGTTTAAAAAACATCCCAGCCAGACAGGATACTCTGATTACATAGAAAATATTTATCCCGCTTTGCCAGGATCCCGCCATGTGGCGTTGTTCTAGCGTCTTTACTGTGGATTTTGAACGTCTTTTTGCCCACTGGGTAACGAGAATAATGCTCAGTCATTTATATGGCAACTGGTAGAGCATGAAAGTCTGCGACTGAATTGAGTCCGGGGTACTTCCGGGGCACTTCCAATTTTTATTGTTATCCTATCCCTTTCTTAAGGTGGATTTCCACATAGAATTTAATGTTCGCAGAGAAATAAATTTTCAAAGTAGAACCAAAATCAACTTTCTTTCCGGAAACGAGATGAACCAATCAGATTCCAGAATATTAATATCTCTGCGAACTTTTTGGAATCTACCCACCCTTATAAAGAAATCAATATATTGAAAAGTTCCCAGTAACCAAAACTTGTTCAAATTCAGCAGTATAACGTCGTTCGACGTTGTTCTAGCGCTTTTACTGCGGACTTTGAACAAGTTTTTGCTCACTGAGTTAGTTGGCAATTATACTATTTAAAAAATTATGCATCCTACTATACAAACTGAACGTAAATATCAATCATTCGTTAAAAGGTTTCCTTTGTCAAATTACAACTTTTTATGAAATCAGAACTCTATGCTTTATCACTTCCTACAGAATACCATGAGTAACGTATGACTGAATTTTACTATTGACCACAAAAATAACTAGCAATTAGAACATTGCAACTAAAAAATAAATTCTGTAAAAATGCGAATAAAAATAAAATCTGTAAAATTATCGTGTGTAACCTATTAAAGTCGCATAATCACCCTATTTTGTCAAAATTCTAAAATCTATATCCAGTTCATTATTGGCAATTGCTGATCACACCCTGAAAATTTCAGCATTTATACATAACAGGAAGTGGGTCAAATAAGCAATTATCTTATCAAAATGTAGCTACAACTTTATGTAATCATGCAGAAAAGCGATGAAGTTTGGCCAAACACAGTTAGCATAAAAAATACAAATAAAAATTTTAATTACTTTTATCTTCACTAATAGTCGTCTTTAAAGAATGAAATTTTCAGAATGTGTTACTGGCATAAGAAGCTTTCATGTTACTTATTTGGAATTTTGACCAGAATAGGGTGATTATGTGACTTTAAACATATTTTAAATCTTTATTAAAGATAATAAAAAGAGGGTAAGAAAATTTGGTAGTTTTTCTTTGTTACGAAGAAGACCTTGAAACTTATTGTTTACATTTCTCTCCATGGGAGTGTCTTAAAGATTAAATTTACAAAGAATCTACTGGGTTCTTCCTACTGATGCAATCATGGACATCACCTGCGGAGAACTATACTCAAAAAACGCTCCTCCACAGGTGATGACTCGCAGTTATATGCAGCTTGCTTAACGCCATTCCTTTTATATTTTGTAAAGTAGTCAAAATTGCAAACAATGCTTGTCCTAATGTGGCTTGTAGCTAACAACCTCACTTAATGTCATCAACTTAAATACATCTCCGAATTAATATCTGGAGGAAAGAAATCAACCCAATGGGCATGTGACGCTGTTTTTACGTTAGAAAGTCAAAACAGCGACTTTTTTACGTTGAAAAATGTCACGCGCTGACAGGAAACGATCCTTGCAAATGATTAGTTTCTTGTACAGGATGAACCAATCAGCTGCGAGCTCATTGACGTAACACTTTCTTCTATGTACAATCAGAAATAAGATCTCTTATAACATCCGTCATTTGACCTCGTCCACTGACATCAACACCAGTTGGATATCTTTCAAAATTTGCACAATGTGAAGCATGCCAAAATAGTAATAAATCAGATGAATCACATGATTCGAAATGAACATCATTTTGTTTGAGGAATTTACGATTGAATTGAAACATCGGTGTATTCTTACCATCAGAGAATGCTCGCTCGTTGAGTACTGTACCATAACTGATTACATACGATTGGTTTGTATCCTGATTTAACAAAAGATGTTTGACATGTGATGTGTATGGTCGAAATCGTTTCAATTCGATCAAAGACTTCTTGTCACTACTGACAGCAAAAATGATAATGTGTCCAAGACTTGTACCAATCCATAATGTATCATTCACCGCTATAAACGAACACACCCATTCATCACGTGAGCTTGATAGTGGGTAGTTGTATTCTTCTAAGATAGACACTGATTGAGCATGTTCTTCGTATGAGAAGCAAGTGAAAGCGGATCCATTCTTATGACTGACCAATACATAATTCTTGCAATGAAGTAAATTACCAACACCATTTGAGATCTCTTTCAAGCATTCCATACCTAATCCAGGATTCAGTGTTTTATACAGTTTGATGCAATGTTGATATGCAACGATCAAAACATCATCAACAAGATTTATATCAATACACTCTCTACTAACTTTATCTGAAACTTCAACTGAATGGGGGTCAAATTTACCACTTTCAAATTGATAGTATTCTTTAAGAACTTGTTTGGTGATCACTTTGGTTTTTGATCCATGATTTCTGATGCATGTAGAATAATCGTAAAAGAGAAATACTGAGTGCGTATTACAAAGAAGCTTCTTGAATCTCTTAAAGGAGCTATCCCGTCTGCTATCAGTTATCTTAACTATTTCTTGATTCGATATGACGTATGTGTCCATATCCTCATTCTGATTGGTCAACGCAATCGCCAATTTCATAATGATCAGATTAAAAGACACCTCGTCATGTAGACCAGTAATAATAGCTACATGATTCACATCTATATATGAAAAAGCAAGAATATTCCTCATATCGTAGAACTCAGCATCGTTCATACTACCATCAGCATTGACACTTTGAAACCCTTGAAAGTTTACTAGCTCTTTTGATCTCATATGTTGGGTATTAAGGGAGAATAGACGTCTATCCATGACATATGTCAGCTCACAGGCTAATAAGCTAGATTTGAAACAAGCGGTTTGCGCGTTGTCCTCATTGATTGAAACATCTTGATATGTATCCATGAGAAGTTGAAAACATGTAGATTCCAGTGCAATCAAAATTTCTCTTGCTGATGGCCTTTGAACAGGACTACTATGCCAACATTTTTCCATAAGACTTTTCAAACAGTGTATATCAGTATGCTCCTCTGTAAGCTTCGGTCGATATTCTAATTTCAAATATTCTCCGATATCTTTGTTATCGACTCCTTTAAACGGTATCTTACCAGTTAGCATCTCATAAAGAACGAACGAAAAACACCAAATATCAACAGCTTGAGTATAATCCGATTTCCCGATTAACAACTCGGGGGCCATATATCTGGTAGTACCGGCCAACAATGCCATACCAACTGGATTCATATAATTCGCGGTACCAAAATCAATAATCTTTACATTGATATCAACGCGAGGATCTTCTGTAAACAATACAATATTCGCAGGTTTAAGATCACGGTGGAGAATTCCACAATTGTGAAAGAATTTCAATGCATCTGCAATTTGATAGCTAACACGATACAACAGAAGACGATCCAAACGATCTTGATCATCATCCAGACGATCACTCAATGATCCATGAGGCGCATGTTCCATTATAATCTCTAACTGCTGACCAAGTTTTACCCCATACAATGATATGATATTCGGATGTACACTGACATGATTCAACAGTAACACCTCTTGACGAAATTCTTGAAATTTATCAACAAAACCAATATCTTCTAATTTGAATTTCAACTGTTTAACTGCTACTTCGTAAACATTACTATTACCATAACAGTCTCCGGCATGTGACTTCAATGTCCCTTTATAGACTTTTCCAAACCCACCAAAAGGAGCATCTTCATTCATTGTATAATGTAGTTGGTGACACGGTTTTATGATAAGCCTGGAGTGGCCACGAAACAAGAATTCGGGATATAGAGTAGCAACGCGAATCTGATTATGGAACATGTGACGATCACATAACATAGATTCATGTCCTGTGCTCAAGAACTTCTCCAAACAGTCATCCAAACGAAACAATTTCGGGGGATTCACCCTTCCTTCTAGACAGGTATAACATGGGCTAAACTGCAAGACAGCAGATTCATTCACATCAGTCAACGATTTATGCCATTCTATAATAAGTGTCCTGATATCATCCACGACACTAGTAATAAGACGAGAACTCAATTCGGCGTTATCTGTAATAACTTTACTTTCGATAACTGTTTTTCTTGTAAACTCAGGACAACCCAATATCTCCGAATGTTTTTCATCATATTGCGACACTTCTAGGAAGATGTTGTTGTCAGGATCGTCAAATATAATACCGTATTTCCAGTAATGAACATTTTCAAATAATAGCTTTCGTAGATCAGATGTCGGTGGTCTATCATAATATACCAAATCTTCGGAACCCACTAAATACCGATCAAGATATAGCATTATCCTTGATATTAGTTTCACCCAAAACCCAAATGGTATGTACCCAAATGTGTGTAATCGTCGATTGATTTGTGGATTCCTGAATGATGTAACTCCAGACAGAGTCGGTCTTTCATTTGCCATAGAATGAACAAGTTGAACAGTACGCGATGACGTATTAAATCCCATATGAAACATCTGCAGAAAATGATCCAATGCATAACTAGCATAATCCGCACCAAGAATTTTCTTTACTTCATCAACGCCGATCTTGCCATCTTTCTTCTCGCCAAGACCACCTTCAGATAGTTTCAGTAAAACAGTACGTATTGAATCAATATCAGCAAAATACACCTGTTGCAGATCGGCGTTTCTTTTGAAATGTAACAATGTGCCTATTAACAGAAATAGATTAATCTATAACTTATCATTAATTAGCCTGGAAAATAGCAAATGAGATAATTACTAATTGAATGTATTCTATTGCAAACCGAAAGCACCTACATAACGGTTTCAAGAATGGGTAGTTATAATAAACAATACAAAGTACAATGCGCATTGCATACCAAGCAAACAAGCATCTTACAAGGACCATGCATACCAGTTAAAATATCGTACCAATATCATGTATACCATGGAAAATATCTTACCAATATCATGTATACCAGTTAAAATATCTTACCAGTATACAGCATACCAGATAAAATATCTTACCAGTATACAGCATACCAGATAAAATATCTTACCAGTATCATGAATACCAGGGAAAATATCTTACTAATATCATGAATACCAGGTAAAATATCTTACCAGTATCTTGAATACCAGGTAAAATATCTTACCAGTATCATGCATACCATGGAAAATATCTTAACAAGATCATGCATACCAGGGAAAATATCTTAACAGGATCATGAATACCATGGAAAATATCTTACCAGTATCATGAATACCAGGTAAAATATCTTACCAGTATCATGAATACCAGGGAAAATATCTTACCAGTATCATGAATACCAGGGAAAATATCTTACCAGTATCATGAATACCGTGGAAAATATCTTAACAAGATCATGCATACCAGGGAAAATATCTTACCAGTATCATGAATACCAGGTAAAATATCTTACCAGTATCATGAATACCAGGTAAAATATCTTAACAGTATCATGCATACCAAGGAAGATATCATACCAGTATCATACATATTGTAGATAATTGAGTGGCAGTAACATGGGTGTTTGTGGATAAGATCTACCTCAACAAGTCGTATTGTCACAAAAGAAATGTCAGTAACGTTAGATGTCTCGTACTGTAGAGGTCAATGATCAAATCAACAAAACACCCTCACATGTAAAAAGGAAAACCAGGGTACCACCGCTAGGGCGTGAAAGGATGAGCCACACCCAATCTAAAAAAGACGATAAAAAGCCGCAACCAAATATGATGAGCTGCGTTGGAGCTTTGTAGTGGCATATATACAGGAGACTTGGAGACCCTTATCCTGATGAAGCCCGTCTAGGCAACCGATCATTCTCGTCACAGCGGCTGGCATAATCCTAACAGTCTCGCTTCTTGTTCTTTTGCATCCACTGCAGTCATCAATCATATCACACATTTGTGTTAGCGAGGTCACATTCTAGGTCCACACACCAGGTTCATACATTGTTGATCAATATTGATCACACCAATTGGGTTCAGGCTTTGGTCTTATTTTATTTAAGTGCTTGGTGTGCGTGTATATATGCCACTACAAAGCTCCAACGTAGCTCATTATTTTTGGTTGCGGCTTTTTATCTTCTCTTTTAGATTGGACCATCACATCACCCCTATTGGGTGTGGCTTATCCTTTCACGCCCTAGCGGTGGTACCCCGGTTTGAATATCTACATGTGAGGATGTTGTGTGGATTTGATCATCGACCTCTACAGTACGAGACATCTAACGTTACTGACATTTCTTTTGTGACATTACGACTTGTTGAGGTAGATCTTATCCACACACACCCATGTTACTGCCACTCAATTATCTACAAAATATCTTAACAGTATCATGAATACCAGGTAAAATATCTTACTAGTATACAGCATACCAGGTAAAATATCTTACCAGTATCATTGCATACCAGGGAAAATATCTTAACAGTATCATGAATACCAGGTAAAATATCTTAACAGTATCTTGAATACCAGGTAAAATATCTTACCAGTATACAGCATACCAGGTAAAATATCTTACCAGTATCATGAATACCAGGGAAAATATCTTAACAGTATCATGAATACCAGGGAAAATATCTTACCAGTATACAGCATACCAGGTAAAATATTTTACCAGTATCTTGAATACCAGGTAAAATAT
This sequence comes from Neoturris breviconis, assembly GCA_032360805.1. Classification (NCBI taxonomy): domain Eukaryota; kingdom Metazoa; phylum Cnidaria; class Hydrozoa; order Anthoathecata; family Pandeidae; genus Neoturris; species Neoturris breviconis. The sequence goes on along the minus strand of JAULBZ010001449.1, from coordinate 12,857 downwards.
CTTACCAGTATCTTGAATACCAGGTAAAATATCTTACCAGTATACAGCATACCAGGTAAAATATCTTACCAGTATCATACATACCAAGAAGAATATCTTAATAGTATCATGCATACCAGGGAAAATATCTTACCAGTATCGTGCCTACCAGGGAAAGTATCTTAATAGTATCATGCGTACCAGTGAAAGTATCTTAACAGTATCATGCATACCAGGGAAAATATCTTACCAGTATCATACATATTAGGGAAGGTATCTTACCAGTGTAATGCATACCAGAGACAATATCAAAAGTACCAAGGGAAAATATCTTACCAGTATCATGCATATATTGCACAACATCTGCTAAATCACGTAAATCAGTAGCTAGTGATACATTTTGAATCTTTTTACAATCTGTATAATGGAAACACGATTGTTTGGCTTGTGCATCGTACATCATTTCCAACATTTGATCACTGTGAATGATTTTTGATGTTTCTTTTGTCTCTTTGATTTTATCAGCAAGTGAAAAGTAAAATGCCGGAAGTCGTTCACCCAAAATTGGCTCTTCGTTTACTGGATTTCTAATTGATTTTGCAACGAATTGTAACCTTTTGCGAAATTCTTTTATTGCTAAAATACCGAAACACGACAGTCAATAAGAGAGACAGAGAGAGAGAGAGAGAATTATTATTTTAATATTAAAGATATTAGGTATAGACACAAAATTATTATTACGTTTATAAATATATCAGGTTCCAAGGAAAAAACTTAAATATATCACATTTCTTCTCTCACTTTGATTCCCACAATGAAAAAAAATATGAAAATTTAAAGAAAATATTTAAGGTCATCTAGGGTCTGGTTTTGGTTCTTACAAAACAACAAAAGTATGGCCTTCATTGTGACAAGCAAACAAATAAACAATCAGATACAAGATATAGTACTCTAATTATTCACCATTTAGGTCAAGTTTTGTAATACCCTTACAATTGATTGGCTTACAATTACGTCAGAACCAATCATTTGCAGTTAACAAAATACTCGTATACGTACCAAATGCTCTGTTGCATGGTATTGAATTACTGACCAACGAAAACCAGTATTTACCAAAATGTGATTCTTTCTTCCCTACATTGCTTTTTCTAGCACCAAATCTTAAAGTAACAAATCGTGTTTGCCATTTAATCCAATCTATTAAATCAGCTTTCAGAGTAGCTTGAGTGTCGTTTACCTGATCGGCACATGTTCCAGCAATCATAACATGTGCATTTGGTACATATGTCACCAAACAATTCAACCATTCTTGCAATGTATCTTTCTTTTCTTTCACATTCCATACAAGCAAATACAAAGAACGGTTGGTGAAAAAGCATTGATTTGTACTATATTCTATTTCACCGGCAAAATCAACAATTTGTAAATGGAAGCTTTTCCACCAGGATTTAAAATTTAATACTTCGCCAACTTTGATACCTATAAGTCAATGATCTTTCAATTAATTGAAAAGTATTCACTTTCTATTTTTCAGATACTTTGGGCGATTGATATCCCTTTGGGAATTGATATCCCTGACACATTCAAAAAACATTTTTCAAGTTTCCGGAAAATCGCAAAAATTAACCCAAACATCTGAAGAAAAAATAATGTTGTGAGTTATGAATGACAATAAATTTTCCTGCTAGGTGGTTTAAGTTATTGCCAATATCTAGATTCCAGTTTCTTTTGGAATCCAAAAAGAAATTCCAAAATAATTTGTCTAAGATGTTTGGAATCCGATTTATAAGCATGTATATACATTTCACATATATGGTAAACACAAAGAGAAATTTCACAAAACATACCTATTGTAGATGGTGGGTTCAATATATCTGTTTTCTTGAGAAGTCGTTTAACAAGAAGAGACTTTCCATGTCGCATTGGTCCAATTACTAATAAATTCATTTTATCATTTTGTTTCGTTTCATACAATTTTTGACGGTGATAAAGCACCAGTTTGTGTTGTTGATTATGACGATTGCTCTCACACAAACTAGGTGGGTAATGAAGCTATAAAAATATTACTACATTATAATAAATATTAGAATAAAAATATTAGAAATAGTACTGACACATAGTTCGTTTAGGTCAAAATTTGTTTAGTCAAATTGGCTAAAAATATTCTGAAAATCTTTCCTCCACAGTGATGGCCAGCAGTTATTTTAACCCCTGTTAGGTACCAGAATTTACGAGTTCTCTCTTAAAAACTAGCAATGTATAGATATGCCATTAATGGAATTCTTGGCCCAGAGAAACTTGGAATTTTGAACCGCCATTCTTTTTGTACTGGATTTGATACAAGTTTAAAGAGTGTATTGAAAGTGTATGAATTTTCATTAATTTTAATCAATGTCAATATATGTAAATACAGAAACGATATTGACATCGATTAAATTTAATGAAAACTAATACACTTTCAATATGCTCTTTGAACTTGCATTAAATTCAGTACAAAAACAATGACGGTTCAAAATTATACTATTTTTTTACTCTTGTCCAAAATTCATTATCATAAAAATTGGATGTTTAAAATACTTTGCATGTTTGTTGCACTATACATTTGTATAAACAGAGTGTGATTTACCTGGTCCATGTTTTTCAAACTAATGTATAAATCAGACCTCATCCTTCCCATCTCATTAGGAAACTGTAGAATCCGATCGTTCCCATCCAATATTAGGTTTCGTAACATTGGCATATCACAAACACATAACGGCAAACTTTCAAACTTGTTGTATTTCAAATCCAAGTGACCAATACACGAACTTCCAATTGATTTTGGGAGACTACACAACTCATTGTTATTCAAATATAACTCTGTGAGTGAATCACAAAATGTGACAAGTGGAAGCATCTTTAATAGGTTATGTGATAAGTCAACAACACGAAGATACTTGAGTTTAAACAGATCAGCATGAATTTTCTTTATCCTGTTATGAGATAAATCCAGCTTGGTAAGTGCTTCAAGATAATTTTGATTTGAATCAAATAACCTTGGAAAACTAGTAAGATTATTTCTGGAAAGGTTTAACAAACTTGTTGTGCTAATTTGAACAAGCCAGTCTTTCTGAATTTTATTCAATTCAAGGCAACTCCAATCAGTTTGATTTCTGTTGTCATTATGCAATTTCTTTAAGAGTATCATTCTAACCATGTCATTGCATCCAGCAGTGACTGTCAATATTAGTTCAATAACATCTTTGGTAAAATATGCTCTATAAATAACAAAGACAGTACCATTCAAGTCTAAATATAACTACTGGACATCAACTGTGAAGGAGAGTTTTTTAGTATAGTCAGCTTTAAATATACCCATAAAACACTTCTCCACTGGTAGTGTCTGGCAGTTATATTCAGGCTTGCTATTAACCTTAGAAACTACAGATTACAACACATAAAACTCACTATCCAGTGAGTAAAAACTTGTTCAAAGTCGGCAGCAGAGACGCTAGAACGACGTTGAAAACGTTGTTTCAGCATCTTTACTGTGGACTTTAAACAAGTTTATGCCCACTGGTTCATTTGATTTTAACAGACAAAATTTAATCTAGCCTCCATGTTCTTACAAACTTCAGTCAGCCTACTCTTTTGAGCTTTCTCCTACGCCACTATAGAGTATATTTTTGCCGATGTATAGAGAGTGTGAAGAAAGAAACTAGTTGAATGGAAACCTTTGTGACAAAAAGGTGACTGAACAGTAAAAGGATGAGCATTATCTGAGTATCTAGTCTTACGAACAAAAGATTTTACAGCAGACTTCAATTGATCAGAACAACTGCCATAGAAGTACTTATAAATTAAGGACAGTGAAGCAACATTAACAATAAAGTAAAGACTGTAACTTTGTTGAAAGATTAGATCCAACAATGTTATTTATCCTTTTCTGCATCTGGTAAAGTAGATTAAGACAAATAGCAGAGGCACCAGGACAAATATGACAGCAGCATTCCATACAAGGACGAATGGCAGCCTTGTATAGGGCACTCTCCAAGGAAAGAAATTTCCGAGCTCAATAGAGAAAACCAATATAGGTATTCAAGGAGAAGTCATTTGAGAAGGTTAGACCAAGAAGACAAAAATAGTTATTCTCAGGAAGTTCAACTCTATTCATCATAACAGAGGACAGAAAAGGTTCATTAAATCATTGAAAGTAACAAGCCATTTATTGCCCCCATTCAACAACAGTACGTAGATCAACTTCTAGCTCAGCAGTCACTTCAACCTTGTCAAAGACATCATTGATCTTGCCCAAACACAAATATACTGTTGTATTATCAGCATAGATAGCTAATTTGCTCAAATGTTGTCAGGAAGGTCATTGATAAAGATAAGAAAAAGTGCAGGGCCAAGGACTGAGCCTTGGGGAACACCAACATTAATAGAGTATATAGCTGTTAGAAGATTGACCATCGAAGACAATTTTTATTTTACGATTTGAGAGAAAAGATTTAACTTATGCAGAAGACTGGCATGCCATACCTTATCGAAAGCCTTGGATATATCTAGAGCAATAGCTCTGGATCCCCATAGATATTCAGAGAATAATAAACACTGATAACAGCTCACTGATAACAGTTAAAACATCCGCAGTTGATATACCAGAATGAAAACCAAATTGAAAATCTGAGAAACTATTGAGAATTCAAATGATTAATAACCAAAGATCTGTTAATAAGAGATTTGAAAACTTTACTAATGATAGGTAGAAGACGTATAGGACAATAATTGTCGGGATAAGATCTCTCACCAGAGTTTTGACAATAGGAATGACAGAAGGAAAAGAGGGATAACAAGATTCAATAACACACTTGCAAGACAAGTAATTTGGATAGAATTAGAGAAAGCTCAGGAATACACTTCTGAAGAACGATAACAGGAACTCCATCAGGATTAGTGGCCTTTGATGGGTCAAACCCAGCAATCAAAGCAGCAGCCTTTTTAGAAGTAGTAACAAAGTTATCAAGATGTGAGTTTGTCTTGAGTGGAAAGTCAGACAGATGATGACCAGAATCATCAAGGTTTGAGTTATTACTAAATAACTTCGCAAAAAGCTCAGCTTTATCTTTAGAAGATGTAGAAACTTCAGGGCTATGGAATAAAGGTGAGATCAAAGCTATTGTAGATTTGCCAGAAATATGAACCATGTGCTGATAATCAATGTACTTGGTATATGTTGCATTGTATAGGCTACATTCAGACTACATGTATAGTATAGGATATGCTTTAGCCCTACATACTTTAACTATATTACTGTATGTATATGTTGGCTGACAAAATACCCATGTTATGTACCTATTATATATAGTTTTATTTAAAAATCCATATTCTATATAAAGGATGGTTTTTACTAGCCCTATTATAGTTTTATTTAATAATCCATATTTTATATATATGATGGTTTTTACTAGCTGATGTTAATAAAACTAAAAAAATAAAGAAGCACTAGAAAATAGAACAATGTAACAGAAGAATAGATTTACTTTATTATTCATTAAATAATATAATAACATCTTTTTATAAAAGATTATTTTATTAAAAATATATATATATATATTCTCATATTGAATTGTGTACTGTAATTATACTTTATAACCAAATTGGAACTTTTTGTAATTTTATTAAAATCAACTTATACTCATGGTGTATGTAATTATGTTTTATGATCCAAGTGAGTAGCAATAATATTTATCTCAAAATTGAAGAAGGAAGCTTCCCAAAATCAAAATGGAAAATTCAATTTCTAAAATTCTAAAAAATGTTTGAAAAAAAATCATTGAGAAAGAACCTTCTTCAACATACCAAAGATCTGTCAATAAAGATTCATGGTCAAAGTCTTATATAGAAAATTAAAATTTTGAAGTCTCCACTTCTTCCTTATCATTTGGGTATGATATTTGGGTGAATGTGGTACTTGGTCCCGAATAGATAAAATCAAATGCTAGCACTTCAGGAACAATGTCTATTTAGAAAAGCGGGACACCACCGCCGCCGAAAAGTGATAGCAACAACCAATCCAAACTTTGTTTGGTGGGCCAAAAAAAGAATAACAAATAATTTTTAAACGTAATTTAAAACGAATAATTTTGTATAGTTATATTTTTGCTGATGTCAATAATTTTTTATATCATCATTATTTTTTGTGATATACAATATATGATTCAAATTTTAATTGGAGTGGTTCTGTTTTGTATATTAAGTTCTGTTTTCAGTTTTACGAAGCTAGGTAGATATTGAAAATAAAAAAAGTTAAAAAAAACACCCCTAAAAATCTAAACAAAAGCCCAAAATTTAAGAATTCCTAACTTAGGTTATTCACAATTTGACTAGAAGAAAAGTTCCTCAAAAATCTCATAGTTTTGACTAAGAGGTGAAATAGAATAATTTTATGAAAAATCACCTCACCTACGGTTTGGTATTTGGGTTAAAACTATTTTTAGCAAAATGCTAACAAGAATGTAAACATTTTTAAACATATTTTTTACTTCTTTGGATGATAGATCTTGTAACCTTAAATGTGTATTTCAAATCACCAATTCCAATGGTTGAATTCCATGTGAAAGCCAAAAGAAGACATTCCATTGGTAGATATTGATGTCATTTAATGTGTGACATCAATTTCTACCAATGAAATTTCTTGTATGGAAAACTAGACACAACAAAAAGCACGCATATATGAAGACAAAGTAGTTCTAAGGAACAACAATTAATATACATGTATGCATACGAAAACCAGGTAGTTAAAACCTGTATTCAGAAATAATCCAGTTAATGCCATGCCTACCTGAGTATAAAAAATATATGATTTCTCAAACTCAAGTACAACTTTGCATTATCATTCAAAACTTGATTTATTGATCAGTACTAGGCTAGTGCATACATTTTGGCCTCAAGAAGAATATCAAATATATAGGTAAAATAAAAAATGCTATAATAACACAGTCTATTTTACCTTTATACTGTTGAAAAATGAAGTTGCTATGAAGAGCTTCCTTGCATTGCAGAAATCTAAATAGTATTAATGTTGTTTATTTCTCTAAAGTCCTACTTACCTAAATTCATCAGAGTCATCCTCATCTTCATCAGAGTCATCCTCTTCATCATCGTAATCTTCCCGATTATCTCTATATTCAATTTCATAATTCATCGATTCAAAATATCGTCCATCTAACTTAACAAATTCATCATTACCTAGTAACATTTCGTAACACATGAGAAGTAAGAAGAACGGTATCTTCGATCTTCTTTTTTTTTCGTAAGCCATTGTCACAAAATATTTAATTCTTTCAATATCTTTTGCTAATTTCAATACAATGAATGCTATCAATGATATGTACTTATTCAAAATACACACCGCCATCAATCTATCATAAAATCGTTCAGAAACATCAACCTTTTCTGCCTTTGAGCCAATTAAAAGACACATCTCTTTAGGATTTTTGCCTTTTTCTGCTTGATACAAAATTTCTAAAATGTAGGATGAATCCTTATCATGTAATTTCATGATGCAATTTTAACAATTTCCTAAGCAGGTAAAACCTTTTCCACAAATTTTTTTCTGCAGAATAAAAACGGAACGGAAAATGTGCACACATAGAAAGGAATTACAGACATTCCATTGGTAGAAATTGATATCACACGAAGTGTGATACGCATTTTCCATTTCATTTCCGTTCTGCGGAAGTGGAAAACAGCCTTTAGTCAGTAAAGTTGTTAGAACAACTTTTTTAATATTATTCTATCATCTTCGGATTTTGACCAATTTTTTGCCCATTGGGCACATTCCCCAGGAAGTGATGTTAAGTATATTTAACATGAAAGGGGTTGAAATAACTGTCAATCATCAATGTGGAGGAGAGAATTTTCCGAATATTTTCTATCAATTTGACTCAAAGTATTCTGAAAAGTCTCTCCACCAAAGTGGTGTCAAGCAGTTATTTCAACATCTGGGCTAGCGGCCAAAAAGGTGATCAGAAAATAATTTCCGTAGGACATTTGTTGAACAAACATTTTTTTATATTTAGCTAAAGTACAAGATAGCACTTTCAAAAACACAAAAGGACCCCCTGCGTAGGGTTCTGTTTTTGAGAGAAAAATGCAATTCAAAATAATATGTTATAAGTCATAGGTGTGGGAAAATCTTAAAACTGAAAAATTCAAAAGTCTGTTTAAAGACATGGAAGATATTATGAAATGGTAAAATATAAAACATTGACGTTGTTCTAGCATCTTTACTACAAATGTTTCCCACTGGGTATAAAATCAATAGCTCGATCATTATTTTACTTTATATACGATATGAATTTATGATGTCATTTTTCAAATTCGTTTATTTTAGGGATGGTCTCAAAAATAAAATCTACAGGGGAGAGTACTAAGTCAACGATCTTGCAATGAATTGGTTTCTTCATACACACTTCTGTGCAGATTCATCTTTGTTGAAATTTGTCAATTTTAAAAATTAAAAAGGTTGGTTTTGGAGGAAAATAATCACGTCTCAAGATCGGATCATCAAAACGTATAACAATCTATAAATTTAAACTGCATCTTTTTAAAAATATGACTCACATTTCAGAAATGAAAAAATTAAAATGTTAATTTCATCGTGGTGATACAGTTTGGGAGTCTAACATGATTAAAATGATTTGGTGCAGGTACCATTGAATTAATTTGTCTAGGCAGATTGAATGCCACAAGTTGGGCAGAGAGTAGTAATTAACATGAAATATGAGAAAGGTGGGTGATGCTCAAATATTGTTGCCCATCATATTTAAAATTGGAACAGTGTTATTCATCTCGTCTTCAGAGGTTCTCGTGTAAAAGCCAAGAAAAGACCACCCATTGATAGGAATTGACATTACACCAATGGAATGTCTTCTGTTGGGTTTTGTACGTAACTTTCCGTCTAATAGAAATAAACCTTTAGGAAGTCCTTATCACATGTGTTCACTTCAATCAAGAAAGAGGGGGGAATGAATAAACTAAAATAATAAAAAAATGCCACCTTCTAATGCCTATATAAAACTTGAATATACTGGCACAAATGAGCAACTGAAATAAAGGTCAGATGTCAGAGGCCAGAGTATCTGGTACAACATCATTCAATCCCCCACTAAATTATATACAACCATAGTAAACTAATCTAATATAGAATGAACTATGAAGCCTATAGGTGAGGGTGGGGTGGGGGTAAACAATCTACTCTGAAGATGTAATTAAAGAGAAGGAGAATATGACCATTTGAATGAACAAAATTTAAGGCCATTCTATATAAATACATAAACTCCTAGGTAGCGCTTAATAAGAATTGCCTGAGAGTGAAAACCTTATGGCCAATTATTGCAAAAATAGGGAGTTACCAGGGGGGACAATTTATATTTTAATGATGAGAACATGTTAACCCATCTTGGGAGAGTAATATTTCTTGTCCATCAAGATGATCGAAATTTGACAGATGGCCACCAGCCTGTATGTTTTTTGTAAATAAAACTCCTCCACGGTGATTATTAGATTTAAGAAGTTTAGATAGAATAAACAGGATAACTAAAAAGATATACTTTCATACCATCCTCGGTTAGCTTCATGCTCGCTTTAGAATTCCCAAATCTTGCTTCATCAATAGGACGTTTTCCCTTTATATTGATCTCAAACATAGCTTTAAGTCCACATTCACAGATTTGGCCATGCCCTTCCTCAAAACAAATAGATCTTACACCATGCTTTGATTCCAATAGAACCTCAACCATATCTTCGCGACCAATATATGATGCAATGTGGAGAGGCGTATCTCCATTTTCTCTTTTTTCCAAAACATTGGCTCCATATGTTATTAAAGTTTTTGCCTTTGTAGTTGAACTATTTTCAACAGCGCTGTGTAGAAGTGTTGCCTTGGTTACACCATTTTTCGAATTGATGACCTCAGAAACATGCTGTTTCGTTCGGTTAGCATATAACCAACCCAAATATGTGTCCAGTTCTGTTTCATCTTTTGATTTAAATTTGACGCGAAGTTCTCTAATATCTTCATTTCTCATATCCATTTTTCATGAAAAACTAAAATAAAAAGACAGACAAATTTATAAGGACTGTAACCTCAAAAATAACAACTATGGAGTTCATGGATTGGATTTCTTTGGGGGTTAAAAGAACTTCCCGTCATGTCATCATTGTGAAGGAGAGGTTTTTCAAAATAATTTCAGGCAATTGGGCTAAAAATATTCTGAAAAATCTCTCCTCTACAGTGATGATGACTGGCAGTTATTTTAACCTCTGCTGTTTACTATTGACACACTTCTTCATTCTTTTTATTTTAGACATATTAAGCCACCTAAACCTTCCATCCAAGTAAATTTTTAAACAGGCAAAACATACTGCAATCCTCCTCCATGCTGATTGACTGATTTGCCAAAGACAAAACAAGCAAACTTAACATTTTTCACCCACCTCATTACCACAACCTTGCTGAAATAGTGCACTAAGAGCCCAATTACATGGAGAATTTCAGCCTGGAGCAAATTCTCATGCCAGTTAGTTTCATATCATTATTACATTAAAATGTTCGCATTTGAAATTACACGATAAAGATTTCAGCCCCCTTGCCCTTAACGCTAGCTAAGCTGATTTTTTTCTTGGGCTGAAATTCGAGATTTCACCCTGGGCCAAATTTTTCCGGTGTAATTGGCCACTAACTCAAACATTGATGACCTTAACCTTATAGCGTCAGTATGAAAAGAGAATTCCAACATATGTTAAACTAAGCTCAGACATTTTCGGTCAGTTTAAAAAGCAACGATAATGGGTAGCATTTATATTTGTATTTGGAAACCTTTGGATCAGTATTTGATTTTTTTACGTTATTAAAGGATTATGCATCTCATTATCATAGTTAGTATGGTCAAAATACAATGCAGAACATAACAAGAAACTTACTACACTTGCTACATGCTTGGTTTGTTGGTTTGATTATTGTTTTATTAGGAAATTGTCATCATCCATTATTATTCATAGTTATTTTTATTCTAGAGTATCTAAACATAAATAACCCAGTGGGCAAAACTTGTTCAAAGTCCACACAGTAAAGATGCTAGAACAACGTCTTTGACATTGTTCTAGCATCTTTACTACTGGGAAGTAACTGCTTATTTTTCGCTTTCGTGGTGGAAGAAATTAATGTTGCGTTATACCTAAACCGCACATCCCCTTTCATAGCGGGAGAAGTTAATATTGTGCTACACCTAAACCACACATCCCACTAGTAATTAAGAAGTCACAAAGAAATTTTCAAAAGCAACCCAGTAGGCAAAAACTTGTTCAAAGTCTGCAGTAAAAATGAACATTGTTCTACCAGCTTTACTATGCACTTTGAACAAGTTTTTGCCTATTGGGAAATATTGTAATTTTGAAACTTTTTAAAAGAACATGCAAAAATTCAAAATATTTGGCAAGCCCGTCCAACATATCACCTTACATGCTGGTAACAATTTCAAAAAGATAGCAGTTTGGGGACATGGTCTATTAAGAAAAGCGGACCGCCGACGCAAACTGGCTTAACAATAATGTCTACAAAGTAATCGTCCATCCAAACTTTGTTTGTCAGACTAAAAACTGGAGAATAAAATAATGCTTAGTGACAGTAAAATATTGATTGATCAAGGCAAAATACTGCGTAAAACAAGCAATGCAATCAAACTGGGTTAACAGTACTGTCTGCCTATTGGTTGAAAGCCGATTAGATTAATCCTCAATTAAATTGTCTATATTTTACCACATTTGATTGGTAGGAAGTAGATTTAATCCAGGGTTAATCCTAGATTAGCGTTAATCGACTTTCAAACAACAGGTCCCAGGTCTATTGAATTTGAAATAGGCATAAACTTGGTAACAATATAACTTTGAAACTTATGCTTGGTGTCCAGCCAGGTTCAAAATTCCAGTGGTGCCTCCACTAGTAGTCAGAAAGAAGTTTAACCTATAGCTATGTTGGAAATTTTCATTGCCAGATGATGAGAAAAGTCATAGCGTAGTTCGTTATAAATGATTAGGTCTATATATGTTAAATTATATCATTTCATTAATATGATTTTTAATGAAGCTATTATTAAGCATAAACAAAAAGGAATTAATATATCATTAATAATAAACAATAAACTTAGGCATCATATTAAATGTAGGAAGATATTAAGATGATTGATATAAAAAGTATATGCTGTAACAATAGTAATTTTGTCTGAAAAAAAAAACATATACCAACCTATTATATATTTAAAGATACATCATGCATTCTATACATATGATGGTATTTACTAGCCCTATTAACGTTATCCATTTTAAATATAGAATGTTATTTTCTTTATCATTCATTATCTTTTTATAAGATTCTTAAAAATATCTTCCTCTGTTGAATTGTGTATTGTAAATATATTCCTAATTTGCACTGATAGCTATTAATAATGTTTTTATTATCTTTTTGTAAGATTCTTTTATTAAAAAAATATTCCTCTGTTGTTTACTGTCATTATTTCTAATTTGAATTGGGAGTACATAATTAATAATGTTACTATAATGTTACTGTTAACTAATGTTAATATGTCACTCCTGATAGTACTGTAATTAAAGTAGATACACATTAATACACATTAATATTTCACAATTAAAGAAAGCTTTCCAAAATCAAAACGGAGACTTTAATTCTTAAAATTTTAAAAATTATTTTTATAAAAAATATTATCATTGAGGAGAGAGCTTCCCCAAAATGCAAAATGACTGCCAAAAAAGATTGATGGTCAAAGTCTCATAGAAAAATTATCTTTCAAAAGTCCAAATATAAATATAAGTCAACA
>JAULBZ010001448.1:0-22168 GCA_032360805.1 Neoturris breviconis | reverse complement strand
GTTTGATGCTTCTCGTATCCACAATACTGTTTGTGTCTACACACTTCCTTGCAACATAATTGGGGATTTGTGGCTCGCCCGGATTCTCTTGCAAAAATTTGTCTGATTTCTTTTTGGATACATCTATTGAGCATCCATTCAAATTTCATACAGATCTTGACAAACATTTAAACAGTTTTGGTCCCTAGGCTGCCAGACTATCACATATAACTGAATGATATGGACCTCTTACAGTAAATCATGTCATCTATTTCCTGCCGTGCGTCACATGTTCATTGCTTATATCCTTTTAATTCCTACATCATTATTTATGTGGGTAACGTTTTCCCCAGATTCTCTTAAATGTACCTTATGTAGATAGCTAATTCTATGGCACTCTCTTCTCCTTTCCATAAAATACAGTTTACTGTAAGTTCTTTTAGCTAGCCCAGTAGTTTAAACTACTGGTTCCTGCCTTTATTTTTCTAATGAATGATTTCAGGACCTTCTAAAACATGTGTGTTACCCCGGTTTCATTTGGTAACCATAGCTGTTAACAGTAGGCAAAATAGTCTCTAAAGATACTCCTCCACAGGGGAATGACATCGTGAGTTCAGAGGCTTGCGATACGACACAGTTGTTTCAGTTTTTGATTAAACTAATTTTCTGATTTTCTCTTTCAACACATCGAGGTAGTTTATATTATACTAGTCATATTAGCATAAGTAGTCTACCGCATTTTAGCAGTTTTAGTTCAGGCACGCGCTTATTCGAATATTGTGAAACGTTCTTTGAATGTTATTCGTGGTCAATATTTCTTAAAATATTTGTACAGTTGTATTCAGTTAGGCCAAAAAAAATCAAAACTTTTCAAAACGGCTGCTGACAGTCCGCGTTTTTTTGAAGATGAGGGCCCTCAATGATGTGTTTAGGTACATAATCGCTACTTATGCTAGATGATTATCTTTAAACTACCGCTTACTGAAGGTTTTATATTTCTATGCAAACCAATTCAAGGCATGCCCAAAAGTTAGATACATCGTTCGTTTTCTTGACTAAGCATTACACAGACATGATTCATCTGGTTATATTTTACCCCATTATTATATTGTGATACATCAAAATTACCATTGTTCATTTTTTAACTTATTGTCCCACTCCCTTCAACGAAATCATAACTTATGTCCAATATTCCATTGTTTAAGTCAATTTCTTTACAAATTGTGTTGCAACTTCTTTATAATCATTAAAACACGTGTTATTTTGCTTCGTGCTTCAGAAAGCATTCGTTTATCATGAATTATGTTCAATAGAACTTTCTCCATGAGAAGTAATATTGTATTGTCAATGTTCCCCGAGAAAAAAGAAAGAATAACAAAAGAATGTTTTTTTTTAACGAAGTATACATATATTTTCCAGACGCAACCGTTCACTGGATAAAACAATTTTACATCAGCTGTTATACATTGATCTCACTCACTTACAACACTCATAATACTCCATCTTGTTACATCTTACGTCTTGTGATTTCACCATTCTAGTTCTGTATAACATTTCTTGTTATTTGACGTCATATACTTAACCAATGGACGCGTCATAAGTGAAACATTCAGTAGATTCTTGTTACTCGTCATCATCATAGACATATTTCGTATAATAATATACATTATGTAATTATAATATACTATAATATCAACCTCGTTCCCAGGGCTTCTTGCCTTTTTGAAACACGGAAGAGCGGCTGCTCTTCCGTGTTTTAAAAAGGCAAGAAGCCCTGGGAAAGAGGTTGCTGTAATATACATATATTATAATATACATTATTCTTGTTACTAACATAATTAAGCAAAGTGGACTTTATAGCAAATATGATATGATATTGCCCTCGCATTGCAGTTGGGTTTGTTTACACACTAGGATTACCTAATTGAGCCGATTTTGTCTACCATCTTAAAAGAATGGCTACGGCTCGAAAATATCTGTGTATTCTCTTTATACAGATTTTTCCGAGCCGTACCGATTTTTCAAGATGATAATCAAAATCGGCCCGATTATTCGTAGCGTGTAAAACAGACTGCGATAAATTCTGTTTTTTGCTCGATATTTGTTTTATTATCCGATTTTTATTTACTGCATATCCTTTATGCTGAATTCGCAAATACATTCTGTGCTGAATGTGATCCTAGTTTCTTTAGTTCTTCTCATTCTTAACATGGTCTCTTAACCCTATTCAGGCCGGGTTTTTTGGGGCTCTGAATAGCCCCAGCGGGGGGCACTAGGTGCATCTCGATCTGTATAATTATTTGATGACGTCATTACTCAGGATGACGTCATAACGGGAAACAACTATATACCAAAATGATTTTCACGCAAAAATAAGAAGAATTCTTTTTTTTTAAAAGAAAACATTTTTTACAACCTGTCAAAAGTGTGGTTGCTAGGGGGACTTTTTGCCACCCACCCCTCCCCCCCCTCCCCCGGCCTGAATAGGGTTAATCTATATATCAGCTTCCATGTACTTACCTAGTCTGTGCTTTCCTCATATAATGTAGTCCCATGTCGTAAATGGGGATTAATAGGTACCAGACTTCTCAAAGATACTACTTATAGGAAATTACACGAAACGCTAATTAAAGAGTTAAATACCGAAGGAACCAATGAATTGCAAGCTCGTTTACAGGTTCATGTAAAGGCTGCCTTATCTTCCTATCTAGAATAAGTGATTCTTTATTTTTCCATTTTCTGCGTGCATTTAAATAATAATTCACTGAGGAATGATATTTTTGAGAGCATATATTTTTTAGGCTTTTTGCCTGAAGTTATGTTCAAAATTTCCTCCTCCACAGTGATTATTTGTTCTGCTTTTTAGTACTATTTTTCTTTCTTTTCTTTTTAGGCTAGTACGTATGCTTCTGTGGATGGTATTTTAACTGAAGAAATATTAGACGCACGTGTAAATGAAATGATTAAACAACATAAGCAGAAAGTTGAATGGTTAAAAGAGGACTCTGTTGAAAATAAGTCATATCTTGAACCACCAAACATTCATACCACGTGACAACAAGGAAATATATAGTGATATTTTAATTTTACTGCCGAATAGTTTTATATTATCGTATTGTCAGTTATCAAGAGTAAATAATCACTGTGGAGGAGGAATTTTTGTAGCCTGTGCACAAGAATCACCCATACACGGTGATCAATTACTCTTATTTCGACCACCGATATGCTCGGCCATTTTTTACTATACGTCCTGTTCCCAGTACTCTTAGTCTAGATTTCTCAGTGATATCACCACAACACAAAAGTCAATCCCACTCCTCCACAGGGATCATTTGTTCTTAGTTCGAGTACTAACACAGCCACTTGTAAGCAAACAGAAGTAAAACTAGAACTATTTTTCTTCCGACGATTTATCGCAATAATGAAATTTGAGAACAAATAGAATGACTAGAAGCAAGTTTTGTCTTGTATCAAAATATTTATTTTTGGATTTTATCAAATATTGAATTTCAAAATATTAATTTCAGGCTTGTATTTGTGGTAGTGTCGTGTGTTCAATAAACTCGCTATTGATGTGTTTCTTCGGTAGCAAGAAACGGATCTCCACTAGGCGAATTCGTTTGCACGAAATATAAAGAAATCATTACATTGGTTGAAAGTGACGTCACCTGACAGGTGACATCGCTTTCAACCAATGTAATGGCCTATAGTGGAAATCCGCCCTAACACATGTTCTTTATGGTTGATTTCCACTAGATTTTAGTTTCTACCAATTGAATGTCTTTTTTTGACTTTCGCAGCGAATTTTTTACCTAGTGGCAATCAACGTTTATAGGTTTTTTGATCTCAGTGATATACATATGTATGCTTGATCAAATTTTTTACGTCATATGAAGAAATCCTGGGAACAGGAATTCGACAAATTAGGATATATTAATTACTGTTAAGCGGAAATGTTTAACAGGAATAAGAAAATTATATCGTTTGAAGTTCCTTGTACGTTTGTTATTTTTTGCCCCAATGCTCGTGAAATCATTTTAAAATATCAAGAGACACTGGGGACGAGGTTGGCACTATTCTGATTTGCTGAATCTAATTGGAATCGTAAACATACACGCTAACAAAGTCACTGACAATGGGGACAAATAACTAGCATATTGTATAGACCGTTGATGCTTACTTACTATGTTTAAAGAACTGGTGTATCAGTTTTCAATGTTAGCCAGTAAATTCCAATCATTCCTTTGTCTCTTGAACTGTTAATCTGTAAACCTGTTATCATTTTTATTCCCAATATTTTCTATAAGGAGAAATAAAAAGCTTGAATTCCAAAATAATATACAACATTCAAACTCAAGAGTAGCGTTTAATATTTTGCTTCATTGACAAACACGTTACACCAGTAGCAATCCTTCCTCATCTGATGAAACGAAGGCTCTCCTTGATTTTGTCCATCCACATCCGCTTCTGTATCACAGTATTTAATATTATTTAATATTCATTACTTCAAGCACATCTGCTTTCGTATCGCTTTCATTTGAAGCTAGCAAAGCAACTTTAGTATCGGAAAAACTGATGCTTGGTGGTGGTGCATAATCTTGAAGACTTCTTGTTTGATTAATCCAGTTTCTACAAGCAATCACATAAAATATTTGAGACAAGGTAAAATTCAAGCAAAAATTCCGAATTTCCAATTAGATAAAAAGCCATAATATTCGGTAGCAAACCTAAAGACACAAAAAAATCGAATATGTTCCAAGAGCCTGGGTACTAGGTTGCTTTGAACAGCAGAATTTGTCGAGTTTACAAAAAGAATTGAGATCCTAAGCCCTAAGTCTACACGGATAGACCTCAAGGGACTTCTAGTAGTCATTTTCCGTATTTACGTTTTACTTGTGGCCTGTATTGCTTGTTGAAATTCGTAAAATGTCTCATAATTTATAGTTGTAGGCCGTCGGATGTCATAATCTCAAAATTTCGCCCCAAAACCAACTTTTTTTGTTAGAGTTAAATAGACTTAAATCGACAAAATTCAACAAAAATGAATTTGTGCAGAAGTGTGTTAGATCGATAAGCTTGCAATGTATCGGTACGAAGAAACCAATCCATTGCAAGATCATTGACTCAGCACTCTCCTCTGTAGATTTTATTTTTGAGACGGTCCCTTAAACAGCAGATAAACAACAACCCAGCCTGAAAATGTTTAAATATTAAGCAACACTGAGGCTTAACTAAAAATTTGTTTTGCTTATAAAAATGCGTGTATTTCTCTGTCTCTCTCAGGGCTTTTTGCCTTCCGTATTTTAGAAAGACAAAAAGCAAAAAGATTTTTTTGAATAAGCGTATGTTGTTCTAACGTTATTTTGCTGACTTTGGACAGGTTTTGGCCGGCTGGGCAGTACTGCCTTATGAGCACCGCAATTAAATAAGTAAATATTTTGTAATAAGCGCCGAACCTAGTTCTCAGAAACCCACCTCTCTTTTAAAAAACATTCTACGACAATAATAATTCACTTGTCGTCTACGTCTGAAAAAGAATCTAATATGGAGGGAGCAATGGCCTTTTCCAACCTCGTTCCCAGCGTTTCTTGCCTTTTCGAAACAAGGAAGAGCGGTGGTAGATTTGCCGCTCTTCCGTGTTTACAAAAGGCAAGAAGCTCTATGGGAACGAGGTTGATGCCTTTTCTTAAAAAATAATGACGGTTTAAAAAAGTTTCCTTTAGCTAGTCCGCCATCTCTTTTCGGCCAATTTGGAATAAGAGCTCTCCCAAGAAATACGGGAACACAGCCAGTGCCGTAACCATCGAAAAAAAAAATATGAATAAAAACGTGTTATAATTTTTTACATTTGTAAGAAAAGTACCTAACCTCGTTCCCAAGGCTTCTCGTACTTTCAAACACGGAAGAGTGTTTCGAAAAGGCCACAAGCCATGGGAACGAGGTTGTGAAGTTCCATTACTCTGCACTAATACCTCTTTGTTCATACCAAAAAAGTAATGCTACTAACAAGTTTAACTGGTTTCACGGTTAAATATCCTACCTCAGGTACGTTGAGAGCTACTCCCCCAGCTGGTACTGTGAATTTCCATTGGGGAAATTCGTATTAACACCCCCCCCTGCCCCAATATAAAAATCGTGGTTACGGCAGTGACTCACTCAAAATGCCCTTCTCATCAGATTTCATTGGGTATTGATCGAATAAATCATTTGCTTGCGATAAATTTCACGCAGTAAATGAACTGTAATTTCTTATGAAGTTGTTAGTTCTCTGGCACAGCGTGATAGCCCGCCACGGGTGTACTACCGAATACTGTCACAGATGCGTGTGGATTGAACTTGACCTCGTTTCTTGGACAACCTCGTTCTCAAGGTTTCTTGGATAAGTCCCCTCTCTCGCCTTGAGAAAAGAAACCTGGATCGAGGTTGAGAAAGTTCTGAATTATGACCATTTGAACTGTTGATTCTCCACGCCGCTCTATTTTAATTTACCTACCGTCCACCTGGCTACAAAAAATAAGTTTCATCGCGAAGACAAATCAGGGGGGTGGTGAGGTTTATGCTATTTTACGGCGTATGGCAACTTACGGCCTTCTTTCTTGAATTTCATCACAGCTGGCCTTCCTTCCGTCGTCTTGAAAAAATACGGTATCAATTAGCCTACGTAAATAGACCTGCATTTTATAGGTGTCTATTTGTAAACAACCTCGTTCCTAGGGCTTCTTTCCCCTTTGTTTCGAAGTTTCGAACAGGTAAGCAGCCCTGGAAACGAAGTTGGTTGGAAATAGAAATCACTCTTGTCGATAAGCACCATTTCCAAAAGGAATGATACAAACTACATCATTAGGGTGTGTTTTCTTTTCTCTAGTTCTCCGAGGCCTGCACTGTATCGAATATCGTAAAAATGTCAAAA
Source organism: Neoturris breviconis (assembly GCA_032360805.1). NCBI lineage: Eukaryota > Metazoa > Cnidaria > Hydrozoa > Anthoathecata > Pandeidae > Neoturris > Neoturris breviconis. Next base: position 15,279 of record JAULBZ010001448.1, on the reverse strand, counting down.
CACGGTTATACAAGGTGCTCCCGACGACGAGATAACTTGTAGATGATGCTTCATGGCTGATACGCAATGCTGAGGGGTCATGCTGATGATGCAAATTTAAAAAGTAGTTAGTAAACAAAATAAAACCGGGAAGTACTTTATACTAATAACTCGCTGCTCTTTTTGTTGGCGAGTATTTTACTTCTATTGTACTACCCTCGACAAACAATCGATGTCGATCTTACTATTGTATTATTGTAATGTGATTGGCTAAAATTTTCCGTGTTTTGATCTAGACTTCTCGACGACACTCCCTGAGTCGGTAGCCATATTGCTTCACCGCTGTAGTGTTGTTTTGAGATTGGCGATATTTGCTCATTTAGTTAAAACAACCGGGTGGTTTTCGTGAATTTATTGGGTATATTTGATATGTGAACAGATTTTTTGTACCATAGAGTTTACTTCAACTGTATAGGATACGGCCGTTGGGCGTATATATTTGCGTGAAAAGCTGTTTGGAGTGAAGCGCTAATAGTGGCAAATACTTGAGGTGCTGTTCGTATAATTTGACTTAGCATTTCGAGGCGTTATATTACATAGACATTTATATACACTTAGGAAAAGATGAGTGCAGAAATTGATAGTTTGAGGCAAGAAGCCGAAAGTTTAAAGACTCAGATATGGGTGAGCAGTTTATTTTTCAAGTTTCCGACTTCGATACTAGAGATACACTTGGTTCGGTTTCAGTTTAGGTGGCTTGACATTACACAAATAAGTCACGTGATAAAAATACAGCTGAAATATCATCCTGTTAAAACGCTCGATGTTCCCATATAAGACTTTCAATTGGCTAATAATCACGTGGTACTCTGACGAGTTGTATCGAATCGCAGCTGTCTTGCTTGACAAAATTATTAAAAATGGCGGCCCGTTTACTCAACCTGATCATAACAAGGCCAAACATTCTAGTTTTTTTTTAAATATGAAATAAATTTGCGCTTTAAATTTTTTTGTCCTAAGGGAGTAATATCGCCAATATCATATGTTTAATCTACAACTCTATATCACTGCGTTTGTCAACTTTTAACTTAGTTATAATTTGGTCAAAACAAAAAAGCAAAAAGGGTGTTTCTATTCTATCCTTATACCTTTTTTTCACTAGCTAAAGGACTGTGGGCCCTATATGGACGTCTTAATGTGGGCAATGGTTTCCTATGTTGAATTTCAAAGTGAGCTAAGGAAACCAATCAGGGTGCACTGCAGTGTACACATTAGCCCAGATCAGGGCGACCCTATACCATATATCAGGCCGACAGGTCTGAAAATGTTTTAAGAGTAGAAAGACCTATCGCCTATATAGAGATGTTGCCCAAAATACACTCCAATGTTTTTTGTTTGTTTTAGAATTTAGCAAAGGAAGCTATTGTAGTGACTACATTAGGGCGATGTCTCTATGGGCGGTAGGATTCTCTGAGGCATAGTATCTTGACAAATACCCTTGCACTGTATAGCTAATGTTTGTTTTGATCTATTTTAGGATGCTCGAAAAGTTGCCCAAGACACTAGTTTTTTATCAGTAAGTTTATCGAACTATTATGTGTACTTATTATGAATACTTTAAACCAGTATCTACTCAATTAGATAGGACTTTTTGTGTAATATAGAATATGCTTCAAGAATTTTATTTTTAATGAAAGTAGAGAAGACTTGGTACCCTCTCTAGTTTCATGGTGTACCTGTTGTGCCTATTGTATGATTTTGAGCTCTGCTCATGTCTTCCATAGAACGGCCGGCGCTTCATTAGTTGTTGATTTTTCTTTCTTTTGAGTTTTTCTTTCCCCTAGAAGACAAGAGGGGAAAGAAACAACATTCAACATATCGACGATGCTGTTGGTTTCAGCTTTTCTATTTGCGGTATAACCAACAATTTGTGGCTCGTCTTTAATAGTTTGTAGAAACTTATAAAGTTCATTTTTAAACTTATCAACTTTACAATCAGTTAATTCTCGAATGTATTTTGGTAAGAGGTTGAACAAACAAGGACGTTGATATTGTAAAGTAGTGTATCGTATATTTTTAAGAGATTTGGCAAATGGTTTAGAAGCTTTGGAGTCAAGTAGAGATGACCCTTTCTTATGTGGTTCTTGATTTGGTTCTTGATTTGGTTCTATATATTTGGTACTAGGTCTTTAAGGATTTTCCACAGATTAATAATCAAGTACTGCTCTCTTCATTGTTGGAGAGAGTATAGCTGTAAATGCTTTAGGCATTGCCAGTAATCTATTTCTTTTGTACCAAGAATTTTCCTTATAAAGTTCCACTGTACAGTTTCAATCATTTAAATATATCCTACTTCTGTTGGGGACCGTAGTTAGAAACAATATTCAAAACGTAGAATGGCTATTTCTACATTTTTTCTGTGATGGTTGATCCAGATGATAAAGTACAGTGTATAATTAGTAGAATCACTCAAGTCAATATATATCTCTTCCACATTGTTGATAGTTTTAATATTTGGTGAAAATAAAAATAAAAATATTCTCTTATTATGTTTTATGTCAATTTATTATGAACTGCTGTAAAATAATTGTTTGACATGAGTGTATAAATAATAGGTATTTTACGTCAGTAATAACACAAATATTTTGCTACTGGTTGGTTTTATAAGGACTACTAGTTAATATTTTAAAGAAAGTCAAAACAGTTAACTGTTTCTCTTAATCTTTCATTTGTGTTAAATGTAGCTAAATACCATTCCTCCCTTTATATGCCAAAGCCACTACTTTTGACTAAATACAGCAAAAGAACTGATAGAAATATGAGGTCGTATTCAGGCAGTTCCTATTGCTGCACATATTGAAACAAACTGACATCTTTTCCCGCTGCACTATCTTCATAGAAGTGGGGCCGTTCGTCATACTAAGTCTATTTTGAAGCTCCATGCAATGTTATACTTTTCCTTAAAACAGTCTGAATCTAAGTAGTATAATACTTTATTGTGTAAGTCTTGAATATGGTTCACATTTACTCGTATTTTCATATTTTGTTTTGTCATAAAAATCCAACAAAATATGAAAAACTTGTCGATATGAAACCATATTCAAAGGCAACTGACATAATAAGATATAAATATATGTAAAATAGCATACTTAAAGGTTTTTCCAAATTTAGATATAAGCTGGTAAATATTCTTAACCCCCTTTCATGTAAATACCAGTGTTTATATGTGTGTCAGTTGTTTTAATAATGTATATAAAAGAGATTTCATATGACCATCATTTTTCCTGGTATTATGAATGTAGGTCACTATGTTCCAATGTTGATCATTCTGAGTTGTTTTGCTGACCCTGAAATGAAAATAGATATTATATTAGCCACTGAAAAATTCAAGCCTGAATACGACTGCCAGTCATTACTTTCGGAGGAGTGTTTTTTTAGTACAGCGTTTGGCTAAAAAGCTGAAAACTATACTAAAAAAACACTTCTTCACAGGTAAAGTATTTCTTGCATTTGAATGTGTATTATCATTGAATATTTGTTTTTGGGAGGATAAGACTTGCATTAATCTGTGCCTCTTTTCTATGACAGGTTGCTCACAATGTTGACCAAATACAAAGGATACAAATGCGAACACGTCGTACACTGCGTGGTCATCTTGCTAAAATATATGCTATGCACTGGGCTTGTGACTCAAGGTTAGTAATGTTACTCAACATAGTTACCGTAAACATCCAACTATAAGTCTCACCCATAAATAAATAAACCTATTACCCTGCATAAGAGTGCACCCCATTTAAAAGCACATGCACTTCTATCCGGTCAAAAACGCATGCACCCTATTCTTTAACAAAATCACAGGGTTAAGTAAAAATTAACAAAGTATATCGTATTTTTACATGTTGGATTTTTTTACTCATACAAGTTATAATATCTTACTGCAGTTTCAACTTTCTTTACTTGTTGTGTCAGTCCTTTGAATATTCACATGACACTTCGAGCCCATTGTTCCCTTTGTTTTGTCTGGAACCAGTCACCTTAGCTTTTACTGTAGCACCTGCAAGTAATGCAAACGTAAAAGTATTTGAGTATGCTCGAGGTATATTATGAATATTAAGCACATGCGACTAAAACTTCATTAAAAAATTCCAATTAGATTCCTTGTCAAAGGCGCATGTGCTTTTATGCGGGGTCGGGTCAGAGTATATTTACTAACGGTCAGACATTTTGAATATAAGCCCCTTTGTATAAGCATATATTAATTTCATTTTAAATAGTTCTTTGCTAATATTTTAATCTACGTACATTCACAAATTAATGCTCCTTGAGCACATTACATGCACATTATCCATTTACTTTTATAGGCCCATATAAATATATGAACTCCAAAACCCTAATTACCTTTTGGCAAACACAAAATCTTATCCTCGTATACTGTAAGCCCATAAAAAAAATCCTTACAAACTAATACAAGCCCTTGGCTTATAGTTGGAGGTTACCCTTTGCATCTATCACATTTTACTTGGTAAAATTTACATACTGTAATACTTTGATTAAACCCCCTTTTCTTTGAATAACTTTTCTTTGAATAAACGCCCCCTCCCCCATATGTGGGAAAAGACCCAACGAACATTGTTTTTCGGATCTGTAATTAGAAATATCTGACCAATATAGAACTTCTACGATAGGAAAGAATACAGCTCACAACGTACAATACTATTGAGCTAATGCTTTAAGGTGGGTTTTTACTCAACAAACTTTCCATGGAAACAACATGAGTTTGAAAATTTGTTGCAGAAAATAATCTCTTACTCTTCATTCTATAAAAATAAATCAATTTTTTTCATAGGAATTTAGTTAGTGCATCACAAGATGGAAAATTAATTGTTTGGGATTCATATTCAGCAAACAAGGTTAGTAATGTATATCAAGGTCAGATAGGAGTTTAGTAACCAGTGGGCACAATAAGAGCAAATAAACAGGTAATAGTTCAGTGGTTAAAAGCAGTTGTGCTTATAATCCGGAGGTTCCCAGTTCAATACCACGCTTAAGTGAAAATTTTAAACCACGTCACTGGAAGCAATATCATTTCCCTGTTCCTCTGTCAAGTGGTTCCGGCCATGTTTCGGGGTAAAATAAGGTAGATTGAGAGAGGAGAAAGATGAAGATCTTCTAGTAGTGACCTCGACCTTGAGAGGGGGGGAACACTTTAAAAAACAAGACATTGAGGGGTTATTTTATTAACATGGCTTTAGGCTACAAGACTCAGGCTATGCTCAAAAATCTCTCCTCTATAGTGATTATTAAATCTCACCTCGACGAAGGAGAGTGAGATTTGTTAAAATGCAAACTGTAGATCTGGGAAAAGTTAAAAAAAGTTCTTAATCTAGCCCTGCTAGGTATATCGTAAGTGGACTTAAATCCAGGCTGTTCTGAATAATTTTATAAAAATAAAGCCTCCGGACGACACAGCTCTGCGATATATGCCAACCAAATCGCTATCTTTCAAAATGGCAAACATTATTTTGCCTTCTTTTTACTTTATTTTATATGTAAAGCATGTGCAGAGGAAGGAAAGGTACTTCTGTCTCATTGTCTCATTTAAGAATAAATGGACATACTTGCTCAATACATAGTCCCATTTATTCAGACTAATAAGAATAAATGGACATACTTGCTCATTACATAGTCCCATTTATTAAGACTAAACACAGCTCTTCTTTGGATGACTGGTTAACAAAAATATTGATGTGGTTTGTGAGGTTTACCTTTATCCATCCTCCTAGCTTCACGTAGCTTTTTTATCATAGTCACAAGTATTTTTGTGACTAATTTGTAGTCTGGAATCCGCCCCCAGTCCTATTAGGGTTAAGGGCCAGAATGTATTCGCTCGGCATAGGTCCTTTTAAAATTTCATGTTTTCCATTAAGATAAATAAAATAATAAAATAATTGGCTAAAGAAACCAGATTTAGATATATACTACTATTGAAAGGATACCATGTCTAATAGCATGAAGCCAAGGCAAAGTGTATGGCCGCCCTTGGACTATTACAATACACGACGCAGGACGCACAAAACAACACAAACATAGTGGGTCACAAGATAAATAAACCATGTGAAAAACTTGGTCAAATTTGTCAATTCAAAGAGGATTAGTAAGAGGAAACACAATACTTTTTCAGATCACTTCTAAGAGTAAAGTAATCTATGGAAACAAGTTTTCTAGACATTGATGAGGAATTCCAGGAATTAATGGCATTAAATCTGATTCAATATGGGTGAAGTCAACCGCAAATGTATTTTGGACAGAAGCAGGCATTTTATCATGGAACAGTTTATGCAAAAACAGTATTTTCTGACATTGAACAATATCAGAGAATTTGAGGAGCCCCAGATTGCCATACAGGTTACTGGATGATGCTCTTCGAGATTCAAAAGACACGAGTCAGATAACAAAATTTGGCAAGACAGCAAGACTGTTTGGCTGACCCCAAATTTGATTACAATATCGCAAGTGGGAATGAAAAATGGCATAATAAACTAGGATAAGAGCATTTTGAAGCACAAAATAACGAAGTTTAGCTAAAGCTCTATTAGCCCTCAATTTAGATTCAAGTTCCCTGCTTTTATATGCAAGAGTATCCAGGTCAGGACGTTCAATGAATTGCAAGTGATTTGGGACGTACAAAAGAGCACCACCCTTTCCACCTTTACTAGGTGTATGCGTGAAAGAGTAACAAGACAGATTACAGTTGATAGGAGGGATTTTTGTCTGGAATTTAGTCTCAGTGATACCAATAATTATGAAGTCATGACCAAGTTGACCTAATAGAACCTTCAGTTCATCAATATGTTTTGATAGAGAAGCAATATTCAAATGTAAAAGGGAAAATTTATCAGAATTAACTTAAAGGGCGGAGAATTCATTAGGAACATAATATTTGCAGTTAACACCACCCATGGTTTCAGGGACATCGATTTCAAGAGGAAAGAGTCTTATCGTAGACTGAGGGGGGAGATGTTGAGCCAAAGGGGAGAATTTCATTGATACATTTACAATAGAACCAATGATCATCAGAATTTTTGAGAGAAACAGTCATTTGTATTGAGACCATTACATTTAATGTGAATCCAAAATTTACAAATATCATATTGAATAGCCTTATGATTTGAATTTACAGATTGGCCACATAACCCACACAACAAAACAAAACATAAACAACTATAAATATAACTATAAAACCAAACAAAACAAGTAGAAATGTGAGACAGCTAAGTATAAGCAGACGTCATACTTGTTATAAACTCGTATAAACCCTAAGAAATAAACCTCTAACCTGGTTCGGTGTGCAGATTTTCTACAAATAATATAGCAATCATCGCTAGCTATGCAATGCTACTAAAAAAACAGACAACTATAAATATTAGAGAAAAACACGCTCACACTCAACCAGAGATGCAGGAGGAATCTCTGCTTTATAGCAAAGAAATATAAAATATATTTTTACGTTTTGTTTTTATGTCATTTTTTCTACATGCACCTTCACATAGAGAATGAATATGCACAAAATGAGCTTGAAAATATTAAGTTTAAATTTTATCTGATCTCATGTTGGGTATACAAATTATAAAAGCATTTATAGGCAACTAGCTATAATAGGCGCGGTATAAAAAAGATTCTTTATTTTTTAAAAAGAGACGCTTTCTTCAGTGTTTTTGAGTACAGTTTTTAGCTTACAAAGCTTTCTGTAATTTAAATTTATCATATATTATGTTTTCAGGTTCATGCTATTCCACTTCGATCAAGTTGGGTCATGACATGTGCATATGCTCAGTCTGGAAATTATGTTGCTTGTGGTGGTCTGGATAATATTTGTTCAATATATAGTTTAAAAACCAGAGAAGGAAATGTTAGAGTTAGTAGGGAACTCCCAGGACATACTGGTATGTTTTGTGGTTAAAATAAGAATAATAATAACTGTGAAGAAGTGATTATTGAGTATAGCATGCTCAAATATTGCTCCTTCACAGTGATTATTAATCTTATTTCAACCGCTGTTTCTTTCTTATATTATATTCTTATATTAAAAAATCACTTGCCCACATATTATTTGTTCTGATAATAAAATTGTGCTAAATTAATGATCTTCCAATCAATTGCAAGCTCATTGACTTAACACTCCTCATTGTAGATTAATTTTCTAAAATTTATTGATTTTGACTAAAATATCTGCTTTTTGAAACTAAGGGACCATCTCCAAAATTCGTTACCAGGGGAAAGAGTGCCGAATCAATGATCTTGTAATTGTCCTGAAGAAACCAATTAATTGCAAGCTCATTGACTTAACACTCTTCATCATAGAATAATGTTTCTCAAAATTATTGAATTTTACTTTTTTAAAGCTGCTAAAATAATTGCTTTTGGTAACAAATTTTAGAGATAGCTTCTAAGTAAGTAGTAAATCATAAGAGCAGATAAAAGTGAATTCAGTAAACCCACCACTAAAAATGCGTCAAAGCATTCATGAAACCTTGTTCGAACCACTACTCTATGTATATTTACTATTTTTAGGTTATCTATCTTGTTGTCGTTTCTTGGATGATGCTCAAATCTTAACCAGTTCTGGGGATACAACCTGGTTAGTTTATGTTTCGTTTGTATTTAGATTTAACTATAGTCTTCTTTAAATATATTTCAAGTATTATATTACTTGGATACTTACAGTAGTGTAACTATTAATATTTTCACAGTCAATAAGTTGCCAAAATGTAAGTATCCACAGTTCAAAAGGTAAATATAGATATCTGTGAAATGTTGTAAATAAGTTTTGATAAGCGTTGAGCTTTCATAGTCCATATCCATTTATTTTTGTTGTTGTTGCAAGATAGCAACCATTCCAGGGTTAAAATAACTGCTGGTCATTACTGTGGAGGATACATTTTTAAGAATAATTTCAGCCAATCAAAACAAAAGTTTTATGAAAAATCTCCCCTCCACAGTGATGACCGGCAGTTAATATTAACCTCTGCATTCCTAAGAAAATGTTTTTGAAAATCATGTTTTTCCTTTAGTTGTTTGTGGGACATTGAAAGTGGACAGCAATTAACATCATTTATTGGTCACACTGGTGATGTAATGAGTTTATCTCTATGTAATGATGGTGGTAGAACATTTGTATCTGGAGCTTGTGATGCATCTGCTAAGGTTATTATCTACTTTCTAAAATGCCTGAAGTTCTACTCAAAAAATCTTATTTCGACCACTGATCCTCCTACAACTTCTGGTCGTCTCAATTTCATTTCAAAAGCAAAGAAGTGTAAAGAGTTTCTTTTCTCTGATTTGGTTTAAAACTTTAATATTTGATTAATATTTTATATTTTTATTTTATATAATGTTTTTAAAAAAGCAGGTGAGAAGACCTCTTAACATCTGCACCTTTTTTAATACACGAAAAGTTTATGTAATAGAATTTATATGAGCAAAAAGAGAAGATTTTCAATTATGATTCCTCACTCATAAAAAGAGATATTGGTTGAGATATAAATATTTGAGTCATTTATTTGAGCTCATATTGCTTAGCAATGTAAACAAACATGCTGATCTAATGCACACACCAATCATGTGTTTATGAAGCTGTCAAGTTTCAACTTTGAACATTATTCCACTGTACTTGGAATAAGTACAAATACTTGCTGTGGAATTTACAACATAGATTTGGGCTTTGTTGTTAAACCTATACTAAAAAATTCAGGGCTTTCCTATTCAAGCTAAAGAGGGAATCTGCCACCCCTGCTGTATTACTTATTGTAACTTTTGATTGGAATGCGCTATGAAGCTGAAATATTTAGTTTTTCTTCTTTATACAACTTTTCGAAAAAACTTTTTAAGAAGTTGTTTAACCATTTTAGAAGAATTAATTTTTTAAAAAGAATGATAAAATGATAATGTCAGCAAAATTATTTTTGAACCAAAATCTTCATTACTTTTGTTACTAACATCATACCAAGTTTCATGGTTCAGCCACAAATACAAGTTGAAGCCTTTCGTCAAATCAGTTTACCATTTTTAACTGGTAATGCAAGTTTGTTTTTTTTGATGGAGACCTTATTTTACTCATATAAAGTCCTAATAACTTAAACCATGCTTAACAAAATTACAAACGAGAGTTCACTGTACAAGAGCTATGAAAAGCACTGTATAAAAATTTGCGTGTGTGTGGGCTGGTGCCAGAGTGATCAGTACCATCTCAAGGAATGGGCAACTGTAGAACTATTGGAATACTAAATTTTCTGAATGTTTTTCACTCTAGGTTTGGGATATACGTGACGGAATGTGTCGTCAAACTTTCACTGGACATGAATCAGACATAAATGCAGTTTCTGTAAGTATTCCTTCAGAGTTTTTATTACTTTTGAGGTACTAAATTTAACAGACACTAAATGTAAAACCCGCAAAGTTGCATCATATTGCCCGTCCACAAAATTTAATACCCACAAAATATTTCAACTGAGCCATGTGCAAATTTTTTAACAAAAAAAAAAGAGATTAAAAATTAAAATTATAGACTTGCAAAATAAATAATCTGGTTCCAGGTTGAATATTATTTTCTTTTTTTTAGATTTTATCCTTTATAATGGATGTCTGTAAAAGTTTAAAAATTTTCAAATTTGGATAATGTGTAAAATTTAATACCCACACAATTTTGTGCCTGCAGAATTTAGTACCTTTGACGTAAATTATTTGGACACAAAAACTAGATATAGTTTCCACACATAAAAACTTGATAAGAAAAAGCATGCCTTCGTTTGTTTACCTATGTTGATAGAGCTATTACTCAAATTTTTGCTATTACAATGATTTAATTAATGTTGCAAATGACCTTAATGATGTCAAAAGAAAGTGAGTTTATAGAAATGCGTACCAGCAGTTAGCAGTAACTTTTCAAATTTAGATTGGAAGAATAGGAAAATTACTTGTTTCTAAATTGCAATACAGTGATGTAAAGAAAATAAATGAAAATTATAGCAATACTTCTTTAAACATCTGCTTGGACTTCGCCTGCAGATAAAAATTTCTGATTAAAACTTGTTGCATTTCTCAATACAGTTTATTATTGCTCATGTCACAGCACAATACAATGGAGTAGTGATTTTTAAGGTTATGCTGAAAAATCCCTCCTCAACGGTGATTATTCGTTTCTATTTTAAGCAGTGTATTCTGTCACTTAAATTTATCTATAAGAGATATCAGGTGACTTAATGAGATATATTTTCACATTTTTAGTACTTTCCAAATGGACTTGCTTTTGGTACTGGTTCGGATGATGCCACATGTCGTCTATTTGATATAAGATCTGATTTGGTAAGTTTGTGCTTTATATATAATGCAAGTGGTCAAAATAAGGACAAATAATCACTGTGGCAGAGGGGTTTTGAGTATTGTTTCGGGCTGCAAAGCTTGAAGCAATGCTCAAAAATCCCTCTTTCACAGTGATTATTCACAGATATGAACTATATTGATTTCTGCATACCGTGTTTCCTCGATTAAACCCCCCCCCCGGTGTGCTTATTTATTTAGCCAGTTTAAGGGGGTGGTTTGAAATATTGAAAAGGAAAAACATAACTAAATGAATGAATGTAATAAAGATATGTGTTGTTACTTATTACCAGTTGTCATACATATTTCATATAAAGCGAGATCAAAGAACCTAAAAATTGCATAAACTCTTTTCCAAGAAATTAATAAAGCATCTAGGCTATACACCCGCATGGATATACATGTATTAGACTTTTAAACAGAAAAGAAAGTTTGTTTTTATTAACAAGTTTGCTTTTGAAGGAGAGGGGGGACGCTTATTTAATATAATTCTAATTAGGTGGGGCTAATTGATAAAATATGGTATTTAATTTGATATTGAGGGGGGGGGGTTGCACTTACACATTATCTGTATTACGTTATCTGTATTAACGTACCTCTATATAATGTCTCCCCCTCCTTAAAAGGCAGAATAACCAACGTCCCTTTCTTTTTAATGCCCCTCCCTAATAAATTTCACCTAAAAGGTGTTGTTAGCCCCCTAAAAGGTGGCGTTAATTATAAAAAAAATAGGAAAGTTCAATTGAGCACTTTGATGAATATTTTGTAGAAAAGTTAAGTATGGATACATTTTGTGTACCTAGGTGAATATCTTTATGACATTGACAATGTTAAATCTGGATATCATGTTTTTTTTAATTCAACGCCCCACTCTATTTAACTCAAAAAGTGGGAAAATTTATTTCTCACCCAGGTCGTTAAATTGAGAAAATGTAGTATATAAAAGTGCTTTTAAATCGCATAGAAGTAAATATTTTTACTGCAGCTACCAAAATTTTATACTTTCTATATTGTATTTTTAGGAATTAATGTGCTATTCACATGATAATATTATTTGCGGTATTACCTCAGTTGCATTTTCAAAGAGTGGTCGATTGTTACTAGCTGGTTATGATGACTTCAATTGTAATGCATGGGATACGATAAAAGGTGAACGAGCCGGTGTATTGGCTGGACATGATAACAGAGTTAGTTGTCTGGGTGTTACTGATGATGGTATGGCTGTTGCAACTGGAAGTTGGGACAGCTTCTTGAGGATCTGGAATTAGAGTATTTTTTCAATTACATATACGCAGCATCAACATGAAAAATATAAAGCAATTAGACTTTTTTTAACTATTGATGTTCGATGTAACTGATTAACGAAAGAAAATTTAAAAAAGATGAAAGAGCTGTGGAGAAATCACCAGATATGGGAAAAAATCAATTGCATTAATCCTTTCCACGTAGATATGAAAATAATGTTGAAATTTTTTCATAATATGCTTTTTTACATGCAATTCTTATATATGCTATTAACTCCCAAGGCAAGCGATAGCATTATAACGAAGTTGATATGAAGAGAGATGAACTTTGGTGTTGTTAATACAGAGATTAAAATAACTACTGCTCATCACTGTGGAGGAGGGATTTTCAGAATATTTACAGGCAAATTGGCTAAAGTTATTCTGAAAAATCTCTCCTCCACAGTGATGATAAGCAGTTATTTTAATCCCTGTTAACATATGTGGAATCACATCTCCTGATGCGGTAAAAGATTTAAAACATTAAGTTGATTTATTTGTATAGCTAGAAGATATTTGTATTAAAATTTATTACTGTGGCATTCCTTCATCAGGCGTGGCCTTTCACACTATTACTTTGTTGCTAAAGTGTACGCGCTTGCCTTTTCAAAATTATTTCATTTCATTAAAATAAGGGTGCATTTTTAAAAGTAATAAAGGGACCATCTTAAAATATCGTTTCAAAAAAAAATTGGGTAGATTCAAAAAACTAAATTTGACCGAATTCCGTCAAATGTCAACGAACTTGCAATGGGTTGGTTTGTTTGGTAATAAGAAACCAAAAATTTGCAAGATCATTGACTTAGTACTAATCTATCAGTAGTTTAATTTTGAGATGGCCCGCTAACATTCTCGGTAAGATTTTTGGCCGAGTAACAGCTTCTTTTCTTCTTTTAATATATCATAACAAATGATTTGGCGATAACTGCTTTGGAGACAGTCCATAAGTTTAGCAGAACCCAGGGGAAAAAACTTATTCAAAGTCAGCAGTAAATACGCTTGAACAACATCGTTCGACGTATTTCTAGTGACTTTACTGCGGACTTTGAACAAGTTTTTGCCCACTGGGAAATAAGTCGAAAATAATATAATAAACATGTGAAAATGTGAAAATATTTTTGGAATGCCTAAGTAACAGATTATTATCATCACATTTCTTGTATTTTGTGTGATGTCAACTTGTTAATTTATAGTATTTGCGTATGCTCAAAAGGAATTTCTTAGGTATTATCATAACGACGTCTGATTGTGCTGAAACTTTTAGCTAATCAAATTAACTACGTTCTATATATTGAATAATGAAGTAATGGTTACTTTTTGTGTCGTCGTCGTCTTCCTATCATTGTCACCATTTTGCACATTTTTTTTTCATTCACTCTGTACTCACGAAAAATGATGGCGCTATGAACTTCATGACCTATTTTATTCGAATACTCGTTAGAATAAATTGTAAATTTCTTTTGAACAAAAATAATTATCATTTACAGTATGTTATATGATAAATAGATCTATTCACAAATACAAGAAAACCAAGTGTTGGCTGGCTAGTAGAACCTGTTGCAATGCAATAACTCCCTTAGTGACTGAAAGTCCCTGCACAAAAAGGAAGTTATTGCGTTGCAACAGGTTCTACATTGAGCAGCCAACGCCTCGTTTTTATGTATTTGTAAATAGGTCAATTCTCCCCTTCTGTTCGCATTTCACCATCGCTTTTCTTCGCAGTAATTAAAAAAAATTATAATGGTGGAGTCTCTTGTCTTCGCTTTGGTTTAGTTAACCCCAGACTGATTCTACTAAGCTGGTATACATTACAAAGTGTCTTTCCAGCCCATTAATAGGGAACTATGCTTTACTTTTGAGATCGCTTCAGGAATTGCTAGGAGCTAAATTACTAGAAAATAAACAAACCCGAAAAGAAAAATGTCGTGATAGGCCTTTTTCACAAATAATGGAAACGAGGTGTTTGTTGGCTCATAGTGTAAACTTGTTGCAATGCAATAACTTGAGACACTCGCGGAAATAAAAAAAAGAGTGCAGGCTCTTGAACCTTTTCACAAATAATGAAAACGATGTGTTGGCTGGTCAAAGTAGAAGCTTGATGCAATGTAATAACTTTCTTTTTGTGTAAAAGTTTCTTGAGCGGCTCATGCCTCGTTTTCAAGAAAATCAGCTCTCGTATTTCGTATTTTCGATGGGGGCGAGTTTGGGATCGTGAGTTGAAGGGAGATTATTATGCATTCTACCGGAATAGTGAACCCAACAATATTAACAAAATAAAAAGGATAGCTGGCATGACCGATTAATTTGTTCACATCAGATCAGGATCAGTCTATTCACAAGGAATCGAATATTACATAATTTGCCGATTTCACAGGCTGAATACATATTTTGTAGCCTGATCTACAGACAGTGATCGATCCTCTCTCTTCTGATCTGGAAGAATCGAACTTGGTCTGTGGAAGAGGCTAATATTTTGACCCTCAGAGTTTGAATTTGCTCTAAAATGCGTTCGATATTTTAAACAATGGTGGTTCGAATTAGCGGACGTTGACTGTATTTCTGATCCAACCTCGTTCCCAGGGCTTCTTCTCTCTACGTTTAAATCGGAAGAAAATGAGAGAAAGAAAGCCCTGGCCTACGC
>JAULBZ010001447.1:0-22169 GCA_032360805.1 Neoturris breviconis | reverse complement strand
TTTACATTTGGGCGGTTTTCATTGAGTTCGTTAAGTTCGTTAAAGTACAAACACGTTTTCCTATCGTTGCCACTTTTCCTGTTGTGATCAACAACAGTGTGATACGCTTTGTTAATTGTTGTACAACGATTATTGCATTGTTTTGGAGTAAGGAAGCTTGTGTAGGCACGTTTAATCATCTCTTTTTTCATTTCGTCAGCGATAATCTCCCAAACTTTTTTTGAAGTAAAGTTTATGTTTTTAAATTTCTCTTTGTGTAGTTTATATTTTTCGATCAATTTTATTTTTAAAAAAGAAAGCCTCTTTATCTTGTATCGGGACAACCACATCTTTCGAAGTACTTGTACTTGTTGAATTAAAACTGGAACTGTAACTTAAAGGATAATTATTATTTTAGTATTTATGAAGTCTTTCAGTGTGGTTATTACGTTTTTCTTTTTCTTGATTGCCTTTTTGCAAGGTTTTTCAGTTTTACTAGCAGCCTTTATTGTCATTTAAAGTTTTTTGTTGTTGTTAGTTATATTTGTATTTTTTTCAATGTTAATTGGCGATTGTGCAATCTACGAGCGATCAATCGTTGAATACATATCCTCATCGTCGTAGGCACCATTATTCAACATTGCGGAATACATCATATACAATAAATAATCTTAAAAGAAACAAAAATAACAATAATAGATAATAAAAGCAAATACCATAAAAATACCATAAAAAAAAACATTCCATTGGTAGAAATTGACTTCATACGATGTATTGTCTATTAATGGAATGTCTTATTTTGTATTTTGTGGCATATATACGAAGAAAAAGAAATTGAACGAATTGCTTATCGTCGCTAAGGGATGGCATAGTACACAGTTGGTGTCAGAAAAAGATAAAAGGTAAATACGATAAGACTTACCTCCAATATGAAATATAGATGCTAATTTTAAGTAACGATAGATATAAATTTCCAATGAAACGGTATACAATGAATAAATCTAAAATTAAGAAGAAAAAAATTAAATTGATGTTTATTGTCATTATTTGTCGGCACTAATCTCAAAACTACATACCTTACATTCTCTTACCCCGAACACTGAACAACCTTTTCAAATACTACCCCCTACCTATCCACCTACCCCCTTCTGTTCCCACCCCCTTCTGTTATTAGGCACGGGAGAGTAAGGGAAGAAAAAAATGCGGAAGTAAAGAATGCGAATGTAATTGTCATGAATTCGCATCCTTATCTACATTTTTCTACATCCTTATCTACATTTTCCAAGATTTTCAAGCAATTCACATTCTTAAATAATTATTATGATGCTTACCTCACTTTTCTTTTTTTCTTCTTCTTCTTACGTAGCCTTTGCATCCACTTCTGATGAAACTTTGTTTACATATAAGTTAACCATTAATTACCTTGGCAATAGATATTCTTTTGTTCGAATTCAGTTTTTGGGATTTGAAATTAAGTTACATTGCAAACTATTTTGTTTACATTTTTCGCATAATTATAATCTCGCCGCATAATTACAAATAATTACGGGACGTATCAAATTTATGTTTTTTTCTGCAAATTCTGCAAAAATTGTGGTACGAAAGAAATGGCTGTTCGTGTTTAGCCGAGAAAGGTAAGAAATTTTGCAGTATTTGCATCACTTGCAGCAAACAACTTACTTCTGGAGTAAGTTGTTTTCTGCAATGCAGTGAAAAGAACAAAGAAGTAACAACTGTTGCAAATTCTGCATCTACTGCATGCAGAAAGTTACCAAACGAATGGACCCTAATATTTTTCAGTCAATTATGACGTCATATTACTTGGGAACAATAGTTGGGCCAAAAATGTAGTAAAATGACCGGGGCTCAGATCTAGAACTTACTTAACCATGAATATGACTTCAAAATGATAGTACTGCAAGTACGGTATATGAAGCTCAAATAAAGCTCACCCTGGTCTTACCTATATCCAGTATTGCAGAATCAGCATTTTTGTGTTAATTTTGATGACATCATAAGTAAAAAATGCTGATTGTGCAGATTTGAGAATATCATATTACTAGGATGAGCTCTGTTTCATATACAGTTCTTGTAGTAGTATCATTCTGAGATAAAATCCATGATTAAGGAAGTTCCAGATCTGAGCCCCAGCTGTTTTACTACATTTTTGGCCCAAATATTGTCCCCAAGCGATATCATAATTGATCAAAATAAATTAGAAATCTTTTTTCTTCAAGTTCCTTTTTTATTATCATAGATGTCTAAAAACTTAACAATACGAGTTAATGGCGTTATTTGTATGAATATTTATTTATTCTTTTTTTTTACTAATTATTAACCCCCCCTTAACTACATGCCTAAGTGCATGTGTCTTTGTTTATATTAATTACTGTATAATTGTAAGATTTTATTTTGATATCGAGATTTTATTTTGAAATTGAGATTTATTTTAATTTAAAATCCAGATTTTGTACATTGAAATTCGGATTTTATTGATAATTTCGGATTTTAACACTGAAACAACGATTGGCCCTCCTCTGCTTCCATAAAAGTCTCATAGCAATTTTAAAATATTTTCTAAGTCAACTATTTAACTTTTGCCTTAATATTTTTGTGAATAATATGGTCAAAACTTCATAGAAATCAAATGCTCGAAAAGTCTCCACTTTTGAAAAAATCTCTTCTACACCCATACTCGGTCCCGAGTCCACAAAATCGATAATAATTTGGCCAGCATTTTCGTAATTGCCTAGGATGCCATAACCAAATTTCTGGACAATACCATGTCCTTTCGCCGAAAACACAATTTGGACCCTTTTTGCCAAAAACACATGATCTATGCTGGTACCAAATTTCAAAATGGTAGCACTTTGAGAACTTGCTTGTGAGCTGTTGCCACTGCTGCCTTGATCACAAAGTGACAGTAATAGCCCACTTAAACATTTGTTTGATAAGCTAAAAATTAAAAAATTATTACTGTGCCTCACTTACGTCATAACTCCGTCACGTCACATTTTTCGAGGAATTTCTTTTTGCAGAATGTTTAGAATTACCTTGGACCATAATGTGTGACAAGTTTCATGACCTAAACTTTTGTGAATCACAAGATCTCCAGGGGAGAGAAGCATAATGGTCATAATTGTCCCCCATGTCTACAAGGGTCAACAAAGCCCATGTTTAATAGGGTTAAATCGTGTAGATAACTATACGTAACAGCATACAATATAATATTGGTTAGACAAGTACCCACTGCGATAAATGAAGTCTGTTCAGTGGTTGTAATATTCACTTTGGATTAATACATCTCAGTGGTTGTAATATTCACTTTGGAGGAGTAGTTATTGTGAATACAGCTTCAGGCCATAAAGCTACTGTATCTTATATTGTTATAACAATAAACCAACTTGTTTCATTGTGTTCAAGGGCTAAATAAATCTCATACCGGAAAGAATTTCATTTAGGTTTTCAAGACCTAAATGAAATCTCGTACTGGTACAAAATATCCATGTAAACAGAAATGCCAGTATAAGAATAGCTAAATATTCATATAATTGTACCATGCAGTAACTTAATTATCAACAAATCATTAAACTTATTTACGTATGGGAATACGTTAATCAATAGGAACTAATTATATCATAATTATCTATAATTAAAACTATCAAAAATATTTTTATTACATCATGATAACAAAAGATTGATAAAGAAATCATCTTGAGGAGAGAGAATATTTGTTTAAAATTACATATTCATTCCTTTATTAAAAAATCTTCCTTTGTTGAATTGTCTATTGTCATTATATTTCTAATTTGAATTGTGAGTCACTAATAATGTTATAAACATTTATATGTAACTAAATGGCCCTAAAGTGAATACAATTAATACATACGATATTTATGTCAAAATTGAAGAAGAAAGCTTCTCAAAATCAAAATGGAGACTTCAATTCTGGAAATGTTAAAAATTATTTTTTATATTTTTTTTCATCTCAAAATACAAAAAAATGGCTGCTAAAAAAGATTTATGGTGAAAGTCTCATAGAAAAGTTAATTTTCAAAAATGTTCGTAGTCCAAATGTAATTCTAGTAAGATCCTTATAAACTGAATTCAAAAATTTAAGTCGACAAAAATCATGAGAGAATCATGAAATCAAAGGTATGGTATTGAAAGTAGCCCACCAAATCAAGCACGTAAATATGATTTGCATACACACATTATACAGTGTTTGAAATATGTCTTTATTAAGATGATAGATTTTCAGGTCAAATAAACAATTGGAACACCTTTATCAAGGTAAAACTATGTCAAATCTCCGTGGGGGAGAGTAGTAAAATTTCATATCAAGGATAAACACCCAAATTCTACATGACATTAGGATTTCATGTCCTTATTAATTTCAGTTCAAATAAACAATTGGAACGCCATTATCAAGGTAAAATTATCTCAAATCACTGTGGAGGAGAGTAGTGAAATTTCAAATCATAGCCTAAAACAATGCTCAAAAGTCACTCCTTCACAGTGGATATTAATCGCATACACACATTATACATCATAGCATTATGTACACACCAAATAAATAATAGAGAATACACCTATATTATAATATTAGTTGTGCTTTTAAAGACATGGTATATGTTATATACACTGTACAGGCAACAGTCAGATTACGTGTATAGTATAGAATATTTTTTAACCATACATGCTTCAACAATACTAATGTTGTGTGAAGAAAATGCATGCAAGTTATAGTTCTATTTAAAGTTTCATTTTATATACACTATATACATAGAATGCTAGCCATATTAAAGTTATATTTAATAAACCCATGGATAGTTTTTACTACTAGCTGATGAAACTGGTAGTTTTTGTTCTGTATGCAGTTAACCGCACAGTATTATGAACAAAAATAAACTTTGTAAAAGCTGAGTTTGATGTAATGGAGTAGAGAGAAATCTTTAAAAGGGACCCGAGGTGACCAGACAAGTTACTCTTAAAATATAGATAACATGTTAGTAAATACCAAAATAGTTTTGAGTATTTAAAACCATGATTTCGTCGACTTTCGTTTTTGTTTTTCTTCGATCGAAAGCCGCCATTACGCTTCTGCGAGCTTCTTCTTCAAAGCGATTTTGTCGATTAGTGTCCAGTCTTTTTATGTCTTTTGGCCATATTTTAAACTCCCATAACGGTACAAACATGTCAAATATTAAATTATAAGAGAAATCTGTAATGTTTAACAACGTTTACCAACGAACTTCTTTCTATTTTAATCATAAACGTTTATAGTTTAATCATTTAATATCGCTTGTTTGAAATAACTTAAACACAAAAAACGGGGATTCTAAATAAATTAATAAGTAAATTTAGCCCAGTTTACGTTAACCCATGAGTAAGGTTCGGTTTATTGGCTGCAAGTTTAATTAAGGCCGTTTTCCAATTCAGAAAATTTTCAGCGGAACAGAAAGAAACGAGAAATTATAGATATTCCATTGATAGATATTGACATCACACTATGTGTGATGGTGGTGCCAATTTCTACCAATAGAATATATACTTTCGCATTTTAACGCTGCTACGTACGGTATCTGTACGTATGTTAAAATTAGGGTCTGCACGTCATTTTAATGATGCGTACGGCAAAAATGCCCCTATCCAACTTTCGGGAAGGAACAATGCGGTGGGATTGAAACTTTGCAGAGCTATAGACAATTATAAAATGTTTTAAAAAATCCCTCCCAAAAAATGATGACGTCATTATTTTCGCGATTACGTCATATTTTCGGACCAACATTTTTTTTTTATTTATTTTTTTTTATGCTTATTTTTGCTTTTTTATTTTTTTTTTAGCAAAAAAAAATTGGATATATTTTTTTTTTTTCGATTTTTTTTTCTTCGAATTTTTGTATTTTTAGCAACAATAAAAAAAAATTGGTCAAAAAAATTTTGGTCCGAAAATATGATGTTATCGCGAAAATTGTCTACAGCTCTGGAAAGTTTCAAGCCCACAGCATTGTTTGTTCCCGAAGTTAGATAGGGACCACTTTCGCGCCGTATGCAAATATGTCCCAAATATTATTTTTTGAATTCTAACCCAAAAGAAAAATAATAACACTGTAAAAACTTCAGAACATCTAGATTACCCAACAAAAAGTTATTCCAAAAAAAACACAGAGGGGGGGCATTTTTGCCCCCTCCCCGGCATGAATAGAGTGGTGATGCGTACGAAAGTTGTATGAGTCAAAATTAGGGTGCGGACATCATTTTAATGAGCGTACGTAAGCTGTGTGAGTCAAAATTATGGTCTACGCGTCAATTTAGATTTTAGTGATGCGAAAGTTATGTAACATATATAAGTAGCGAGTCTGTTGACTCAGTTCCTTCCATGTAGGCTGCCGCTTTCCACTCCAGAAAATCCGCGGAACGGAAAATGTGCACACGCGTAGATAGTAATTATAGACATTCCATTGGTACAAATTGATGTCAATTTTTGCCAATGGAACGTCTATAATTTCTTTCTACAAGTGCGCACATTTTCCGTTCCGCGGAAAATGTTCTAGTGGAAAACGACTTTACACTGCGGATAAAAACATTACCCCCGTCAATTACCCGTTAGTTGTTATTCTAAAGTAAAACAGGTGGCCTATTATATGACATATATGGCCTATTATATCATTAAGTAAAACAGGTGGCGTATTATATGACATATGGCATATTATATCATTATGTTAAAAAAACTCGTGAAGCATATTAGAGGTGTAAACAGAGCAAATAATGTAAGAAAAAGTTTAAAACGTTTTTGATTATTGTTTAGTTTTTCATATCGTCGTCGTTCGTTGATTTTTTTCTTTTCTGGTACGAGTGATCAGGAAGAATTTGACATGTTTAGTTTATTTCTGCAACCGCCAAGGAGACTAAGATATTATTAAACATGTTAGTGACGTCATAAATCTTGCGCGGTCGAAAAGACTAAAACCTAGAGTTGAAAATTTGTCGGCAAGTCCGCGAGTAATGGCGGCTTCGAATGAGGGAAGGAAGAAAACAAAAATACATATTACTTGAGAACATTATTTATTTGGTATGTAAAGATATGGTAAATGAATTTAAAAAGGTAAAGCACTTATTTTTAGGGGAACATGCTTTTTCACCTCGGGTTCCCTTTAAGAAATAAATGCAGAATAAAATATGCTTTTCCTTTGCTGTTTAATACAATGTCAGAGGTCATTTAAAGTTTGCATAACTTATCCTTTTTCTAGGCAATCTTATCATTTAATGAAATACTGAAGATTGATATGAAACAGAAGAAAGTTGTTATTCGTACGATTTTATTTGTGTCCTTTTGGTTGTTGTCTATGTTAATACATTCTTGATTTTGAATGTGTAATAACTTTATCTTTGCAAAATTCGACAACATCTTTAGAATTGCCTTTGTAAATTTTTATAATGGTAGTCTTTGATGAAATAATTCATCCCCTTTATATTTTTATGATTTTTTAAGTACCATAAATGACTAAAAGCCACTTTTAAATAACTTCCACACTTACTTCAAAACATTACTAAGAAATAAGTAAAAATAAGTACTGCTTCTGTATAAGCACCACTGGTGCCACTGTATCTATTTCAATCATCCAGAGCTTTTGTTTGAATTGATAGTTTTTTAGTCTTATAAAAAATTTGAAATAGCATCGCTTCCAAACAAATGCTACTCTTGACTAAAATGACTTGAAAAATACCCTTGATAACTAAATGTGTGTCACAACACTATTAATAATTAGACATTTGCGTTTGTGTTATTTCTATACTTTGAGGTAAGAATTCTTTGTGGTAAGTAATTCTTGCAGAAGATATTTTTGCGGATTTTTTTTTAGCAAATTTTGCCCCTCATTCGCAAAAATATTTTCTGCAAGATTTGCCAAAATCCACCCATCCACAAAATAAATTCCGCAAAACCTACTAAAAACGTTAATTTGCAAAAAATGGAATTAGCAAGACAAATTTTCCATTTTTAAAATAATATTTTTGTCCTTCTATATTTCATTCGCAAAAATTGACTCCATAAATTATAAGTGCATAAGCTCATGAAGTCCACAATGTACCATTTTTGAAGGCTTCTTCCACAAAAAAATATTCCACAAATATTTTTTACTGCAAAGATGTTGACTTTGAAATTAGTTAAAATAGCTATAGGACAAACTCTTCTTGATAACTAGATGATCATTAATTTATTCGCTATTATACTGTGTCTTGTTCTGTAGAATACATCAAAGATGTTGAGAAAGCCAAAGAAGTTGCTTCAGAAGAAGAAAAAGTTAGTAGCAGTTCGTTAAGGTGTCTTATACTCTGGTTATACCATTCTTTATTGTTGTTCAAAACTGAAGTCGTACTGTCCGAAATCACCTATGAAGGAGTGTTTTTAAGTACAGTTTTCAGCATTGTCTGACAGTTATTTTGAGGCTTGTAATCTTACTTTCTTATGATAGGCAAGTTCATTACACATAGAAGGAGATGAAGCATTGAGAGATATAAAAAAACTAATTGATATGTTACGCAAAGGATTGGAAGCAAATATGGTAGATGTAAATAGTGCTGTGATGAAGCTGGCTACATTGATAAAACATGGTAATGTTGTTTATAGTTATTTATTTGTAACTTATGTCTTAGGTTAGAAACTATTACCACTATTGCTCGCTTTAAAAATTTGAGTTTTTTTGTTTATTAGAATAACTGCTTTTTTGGTTATCATCTTGTTGGCTGCAAATTAGCCTCTGAAGATGCTCCTCCAGCAGTGAATGCCGACATGAATTCAGAGTCCTGCCATTGCTATTAAAATTTGCTGTGAGAATATTTTTTGAACAAGCCATAAAAAATGTACGCTATCTATCTGAAAATTATGCGGTAAACCTCTGATAAAATACCTACCCCAGCATTTGAAATAAGAACAAACAAGCATCGTGGAGTAATGCTTTTTGAACATTGCTTTGCTTCAGGATAGAAAGCCTGGAGCAATGCTAAAACATCCTCCATAGTGTTTATTTGTTCTTGTTTCGAACACTGCACCCTCTTTTAAAGCGGTTCTCTAACAAACTAACAAACTCCTCTCCCTACTATAAAGGGGCATTATTTGGAAAAAAATCAATAGAATAATAACATGGAGAAATACATTGAACATTTAGAATTTATATTACAACAATCGATAAAATCCTATTATTTTATAGTATCTCCAATGCCGTTAATAATGCCTTTTATTTAGCTTGCCAAACCCACCAAACAATGTTTGGATGGGCTATTGCTATCACCTTTCAGCAGGTGTCATCGGCAATATCCCACTTTTCGTATTATACCACGTTCCTGAAATGCTAAAGATCAAAATGAAAAGGTGTGGCACCATATCCCGAAATATAGTATCAGCATACATTCATTGAAATTTTATTTTTTATGAGGCTTTGACTGTCATTCAGTCTTTATTGGCATTCATTTTGTACTTTTGAGAAGCAAATAAAATAAATATCTGATACATGTAATACATGTAGATGATTTTTATGTCAAAATCAAAAATACTAAGTTCACAATACCTGTCTGATTACTAAACTGATTCATCAATATGTTTTAACTAGTAGTTTTGAATGCATTCCATTGCATATGTACAACTTCTAATTACCAGAGCAATGAGTTGCAAATCTGCACCTGTATCTTATGCTCATTGGTGTGATTTATAGAGCTTGTGTCATTTTATTCAACAAATGGCCGGACATAATGACATTATCATGACATTATCTACATAATGTCCTATACACAGCCTCTACAGCCTATATACATATACATATAGCCTAGACACACATTGCCTATTACACATAATGGTCTATGCATGTAACCTATATATGCTATACATATACCATTATGTGCATAGTCTACATACATTTAGCCTATAAAATTATAGCCTATACATATACGTACTATCTGTAGCCTAATAATCTTATATACTATACATATAGCTGCCTACATATAATCCATTTTGCTTTTATAACCTAAAGCAAATTTGAGTAACCCTACACCTGTAAAAGCTAAAATGCTGTTGCATGGAATAGTGTAAATAACCTCTCTATTTTTTATTTTCTGTAAATCACGTTACTATTTTTAGTGGCATGACTTTTAATAGTATGAAATTATACTTGTCATAATGATGTCGATTCATATCAGTGTTGTAAAAGTTATATATTCCTAGTGGGCAAAAACTTGTTTAAAGTCTGCTGACTTAGGTTTTTGCTCACTGGGATCCTATGATACAGACCATAATAATAATTGTGTTACTTTTATAGAAACACAACGTTCATTCTTTCGGATATCGTCTGGTTTTAACATGTTCAATGAAAATCCATCTCTAAGAAGGTAAATACTTATATAAGATCCTTGTTCTTGATTGTATCAGTATTTGAAATGAGAGTAAATAATCCCTATGGAGGAGGAATTTCTTTCCATAGCTTCAGGCTTTGTGGCTCAAAAATCACTCCTGCACAATGATTATTTTAAACACATGATTATGTATGATATCGGCATTCTAGGTAGTATTATAAAACTGCTGGGAATTTATTTATTCTTGATTTTGTTGACCAAGGATCCAGTAATATTAAAAATATATTTTTTTAAAAGTGGAGACTTTAATTTAAATTTAATTCTGTGATGATTTGACCGAGCACATTCAACTAAATATCATACCCAAAAAAATAATAAGTGAAATAAAGACTTGAATTTTTTTTTAACATTTTAATTTTCTGTGAGACTTTGACCATGAATATTTTTTTGACATCCATTCTGCATGGGAAAGTTTCTTCAGTTGCTGGAGAACTAAAACCAGTAACTGGGATAAGAGATAACTCTAGAATATTTTAATTGTGGTTTCCATTTTGTTTTGGTAAGCTTCCTTCAACCTTCATTAAGAATATTAAAAATGTGAATATTAATATTCAATTAAAAAATATAATTATGGGTCATACCATTTAATTACACCCTGTTGTGTTATAGAGTTAAGTGTGAGGAAGTTTGTATACATATAGCATAATAGCGTATAACATGTTCTCTATTTTATAACGAAATACAGGGCCATAATACATAGTAGTACGATGTTTATATGTATGCGAATAATCCTGTTAATTTCTGCTCGATTTGGTGGGCTAATTTTAACACTATCGCTTTGATTCTTATTTCTTCTTCATCATCAATCGAACGATAAGTGATAAATTCCATGGTTTGCCTTATGGGAGGTTAGCTCTTATATTTCTTCCATTTTAGATAATTGTTATAAGCTAGAGTGCTGTGTGATTTGAATCTAGTGATATAAATTAGAGAATCTCCTAACTTCGTGATACCTTTTATGTTTTAGATTGTTGAAGCAAGATACATTCTCTGATGATGATTTTTCATATATGACAAATATAGTATCATTGCTTTCTAATACATCACTAGACAATGGTAAGTGGTAGAAGAAACCAATCCATTGCAAGCTCATTGATCTAATACACTTCTGTACAGATTTTTAAATGTTCCCTTAGCTTTACCCCTGTTTGACGGGTTATTTTAACAGTACCAGGTAAAAGCTTGTCTTTTCCTGCTAACATAATTGAATTTAAAGTAGTATCACAAAAATAGAGCCACATTTTACTGTTTAAAATAAGGGGAGGAGGAATTTTCGAGCAAGCTTGAAGCAATGCATAAAGTACTACGAATTAAAACGGCATCAAAATTCTGTATCTCAAGTTGTCGAATGACACAACTTGAGCAACCACTTAACTTTTAAAGCCATTCAACGACTTGAACACTGAGTAAACTTCTAAAGCCTTTTGACAACTTAAGCAAGGAGTTTACCTGACTAACCAACGACTTGTGTAACGGTTAATCTGATATTATTTGATGACTTAAGCAACGACTTAACTTCTAAAACCATTCGATGACTTGTATATCCACTAAACCTAAGCAACGACTTAACTTCTAAAACCATTCGGCGACTTGAGATACGGAATTTTGGTTCCGATATAACTTCATAAAGTACCTCCTCCACTTTGATTATCTGCTGTTATTTTGAACACAGGCATTTTGCTCAATAATAAGGACTCCCATGCACTGGTTTCGAAATGTTCTGGTTCTGTCTCCCTTGACCTTTGCTATATTTTTAGATCTATTCTATATTATTCTTTACGCAATTTTAAACTTACATTTTAGAGGAAAACTCTACAATAATATGCAGCCATAATGGTATCCTTCGCCTGGCGTTTATATGTTTAAATTCTGAAAACAAATTGTCAACAAAGTTTGAAGCAATACAGTTATTTTATAGAGTTTCGCAATTTACGAAATCTAGAGAATGTTTAGTTAATGATCCAAGTATTGAAATGTAAGCATTGTTTGAAATAAGAATAAATAATCACTGTGGAGGAGTAATTTTTAAGCATAGTTTCAGGCTACAAGGCCTGAAGCTATGCTCAAAATGCACTCCTCCATAGTGATTATTTGCTGTTATTTTAACCGCTTGGAAATATTAGCAGCTTTCCCGCTGGCAAAAACCTGTTGAAAGTCAGCATAATATTGTTCAAACAACGTTGTTCTAAAGTAATTTTGCTGTTGAACAGATTTTTTCCGGCTGAGTTATCATGGAACGTCTAATCAATGTCACAGTGTTCAAACTAAGAGCAAATAATCACTGTGGAGGAGGGATTTTCAAGCATAACTTCACGCTAGAAAGCCTAATGCTACGTTCAAAAATCACTCTTCCACAGCGATTATTTACTTTTATTTTGAAAAAGATATAATTTATTCATTATGCTACAACAGTTATTACAGACCAAACTTTGGTATCACATCGATAATCTTTTATTGATTGCAATGTAATGAAAGTGGAGAATACAATGTTTATAAATGCACAACCTATAATAAATGTCGCCTTATTAAATTCCCCTTCCAGAATTGATGAAATATTTTCAGGCTTCATACCAGATTGGTCTTGTTACTATGGTATTAGTGTACCAAATATGAATAAGAATCACTGTGGAGGAGGGATTTTTGCTCTATTAACAATTGGAAGAATAAATAAACGCCCACAATGTTTTCCAATAAATACACTGCATATCTTAGTGGAAAAAAACACAGTAAAGACGTTATATCGATGTTTTACGTTTTCAATTTTTTGGCCACTGGATAATTGTTCTGTGTGGTATCCTAGTAACTTATTTTTTTAGATTGATTAGTACCTCCTTATCATTGTTATCACGTGGTGGCGATATTGCTCTTATTGTCATGGGAACTATAAACAACATGACACTAGAGAATAGGTAAATCCCAATCATGTTTTATCCCATGCAAATTTAATAAATCCTTTAACAATGACCATGAATCTAAAAAACTGAAAATATTTCTGTCTATTATTGAAAAATGAATGAAATGAATATTATCTTCAAACGCAATGGGCGCACAATGGTGAAACAATGCCACAACGCTTTTTTGACGTTGATCCGCTGGTTCAGCATCATGTGCCCGCACGGAATTCAATACTTAAAGCCTTAAAATATCACCTGTGGAGGAGTGCTTTTTAACATAACTTTAAGCTGAAACTAATAAAAAGCGCTCATCCGCAGGTGATGTTCAGTAGTTACTTCAAGGTTTGTACTTAAACTTAACAGTGCATAGAAAAGAGTAAATAACTACTGTGGAGGAATGATTTTTGAGTTTAGATTTAGGCTATGTAGCCTAAAACTATGCTCAGAGTTCACTCTTCCACAGTGATTATTTCCTCTTAAACCTATGCACGGACTGTTTTAACTAAAACCTGATGAGAAAAGTATTATGGGTCTTTTTCTTTGACTGCAGTTGTAATTTTGTTGTTTGGTCAATTGTTATTAAAATGATTTTCTTGTTTTATCTTTCAGTTTTGTAACGAAATTCGAAGAGAAATTATCAAAAGATTTTATACCAGGTGTTTTGAAAATGATGGTAGGTATAGTTCATGCACAGAGGTTTCTCAGTATGATTATTGGAATGGGAATAACCTATTGGGCAAAGTCCGAAATAAAGAGGCTAGAATAACATTGAATGACATTCTAGCATTTTTACTGCAGAATTTGAACAAAATATTTCTCATTGGGAAAATTTTACGATTATGATGTGCCATTATCGATTGCCAGATGTATGTAAATCGAATAATAAATAGAACTTGTAGATGCATTTTTTGAATTTCATTGAATCATCTACCATCTGCAAATTTAGCATCAAGTGTGCTTCCACAGTGATTGTTTGCACTTACCGTAAATCTTCTAATGAGCACCCACCCTCAAATGAGCGTCCCCCTCAAATAAGCACATACTTCCCCCCTAATTAGGAGAACAATGCATACCACGAGAGAAGGAACTTTTTTGCGACCCAAATGGATATATCAAATGAGCCCTAACATGATCCATTCAAAACTACCACAGCCACTGACACAGAGAAGGCATCATTTGAATGTCAACGAATCGATGATGACGATTTAAATGATGACTTTTTTACTATTTTATAGAAATATTTTATTATTTCATTGTCAGAAGTTAGAAAGTACCTCCCTCTAACAAGTGCGCCCCTCTAAGCGCCCACTCAAAAAATTGAAAAATTTAATAAGCACCTGGGGCGCCGGTTAGAGAATTTACAGTATTTCAAGACCTTTATCTCAATATTTGTGTTATGAATTGGCAATTTTCTCCAATTCAGTGTAGCAGAGGTTAAAATAACTGCCGGTCATCACTGTTGAGAGATTTTTCAGAATATTTCAGCTATAATTTGAAAATATTCTGAAAAATCTCTCCTCCACAGTGATGACAAATAATCACTGTTTACAAATTTTGAGTATTGCTTCGGACTTTATATCTCTCCAGTTCACAATATCTAAGGTGAATGTTTATCAGGTACATATCACTTTGTATAGGAGCTGTTAAATTTACCTATTCAAGATGATACAATCTCCAAAACATTTCTACCTGTCATGTCAAGTAGTATATCGACTGTTGCAAATTTGTTCCGTAAACAAAAATTAAGAAAACTTTATTGTAACGATGTTAATATCTGGACCATAAGTGCGAAGCTTTTAGTAAGTATAATGTTCTACAATTCTCTATCGATGTAAGGATGTAAAGTTTAAGTTTGTGTATAGTGTGTTTTAACCTAGAAATATTAGCGCTTTATTCCCTTTCTATTCCTTACTTCAATCAACCTTCATCTGGAAAATTGAGAAGGATTAAAAGTATAAAAATTACCTACGATAAAAACTTAAATTGCGAAAAGCAAACAGAAGAAGTGTGTTTTAGTTCTGTGTCTGTGGTCTCTGAAGGCGGAATCCACTAGGCAAATTCGTTCACACAAATTCTAAATGAAGCCATTACATTGGTTGATAGTGCGGGTGACGTCACTTTTAACCAATGTAATCGCTTCTTTTAGAATTTGAGGGAACGCATTCGCCCGCCTAGTAAATTACCGCCTCCAGAGCTAGTAAATCCAATATTACGATTTTGAAAGACTCACCTTTTTCTTATGAATAATTCACTGTAAAAACTCCTTACTGTCTTTCTTACTGTTAGACACCTAAACTTCAACCGTAGTATACAACAACAATGCATAAAATAAGAGCAAATAATCAATGTGGAGGAGTGATTTTTGAGCATTGCTTCAGGTTAGAAAGTCTAAAGCAATGCTCAAAAATTCTTTCTCCACGGTGATTAATTAGTTCTTATTTCAAACACTGGTACAAGGAAGAGCGTACTCCTCAAGTATTTTTGACAGTTTATCGACCAAACTTTACCATTTCAGACAAAATACCTCTTTAACTCTATAACTAACTAAATACCTATACTAACTGGACTGATGTTTTTATTTTAGTCAAAATATTATTCGATGTGCGTTGATGATGACAGTAAGAAAAAAATTGTTTATTCTATTCTTGGAATGTTAATGAACTTATCTACTGATAAAGTTATCTTAAGCACGGTATGTTCTGGAAATATTTCTATGATTTAGAAGAAATTAAGGACACGAGTGAACTAAAACAAAAATTCTGAAAGAGGGAATATAGTTTTCGTTGCTCAGGGAAAGTGATGCTCATAATGAGTAATTAATGACATATTTCAACGAAAATTTACTTTGTACGCGCATATTTTACATTTACAATAGCGTGAAGAACAATAACTTGTATTTGTAAGGACAATGTCGATTTGCATAAATTGTTTGTTGTTTAACCCTACTAGGACTGAGCTTTTTTGAGGCTAGAGAAATTTGACGATTTGACCTAAATATTTTGTCAGCACTTTTTTGATGACATCATATGTCTTTTGATCAATTTATTTAATCAAAAAACATGTATTATTTAAATTTTAATTGGAGCAGTCCTCTTTCGTATTTTTAAGTTCTGTCTTCAAGTTTGGAATGCTAAGGTCTTGCTTGCATTTTAACATATCTTCTAGTTTAAAAATATTTCACCCGGAACCAAGTGAAATTTCCGTGAAAATCTGGAAAACCAAAACAGGAGAAATTTTTAGAACACAAAAATAATGTGGAAAGAATTAAAATTATGATATGGTCCAAATTAAAGTTAATTGCATTCATCAATCAATGTCTTCATAACATACTTTATGGGTTTTGTAAAATTCAAAGAGAAAGAGCGTCAAATAGTCTCGAAAACCTGAATAAAACCCCAAAATTTGTGACAAAGATTTACCAAAATGATTCCCAAAATCATAAGTAGTATATTAAACAAAGTTTCAAGATTCAATACAAGTGCAATTTCGGAAAAATATGCCATTTTATAGTAACAGATTTTTTTTGTGATTTCAGAATAGCCTTTATCTACATAGCTTAAAAATCTGGTCAGAAGTTATGTAATACAAGTTATGAAAGGTCACCGAGTTTCAAGTCACTAGCTAGTGTTTGTGAAAATAATCTATTAAGAAAACTTTAGTGGGGGATCTTACCCCACCCCAGTTCTATTAGGGTTAAGGTGTATATTATTTTCCTTAATTTGTAATTCCACTACATCAAAGAGTGCCAATACATATTACTTTCATAAAGTATAATTTTAGGAAAGTTGACAAGTGATGTTCGGATATAATTATTTTTTATTTATTTTAAATATTATTCGTTTGTTTTTTTAGGTTTTAGTTGATTATTGGGTTGATCTATTAGAAAAGTTACTTTGTTCACCACAAATAACGATAGTAGAGGTACAACATTTTCATTATGACCGCACTCATCATTTGCCACTTTCTACACTTTTTTCTCTCTGAAAGTAAAAGCAAAATTAGTTTAGTGTGAGAAAGGATGAAGTTGCTCTACTTTTATATCGATGAAACTTCCGGTGTTCGAAATGAGAGTGCGTGTTGGTGGGTGATTTTTAATTACTGCTTTAGGTCAAATGCTTTTTGTTGTTAGCCTTCATTACTTTCTATACTTGAACTTAACTATCCGTTAAGGTTGCTTTCTATTAGGTTAGAAATTTGCTGTGAAAGACAAAAGAAGACATTCCATTGGTAGAAATTGACATCATGCCATGTGTTACGTCAATTTCTATCAACAGAATGTATTCTTACCTAGTGAAAATAAACTTTTATTCTCTAAATGTGTAAACAAGAAATATTGGAAGTGGAATGGCTAATTAGAAAGTTAAACTGTTGAAGAATCACATGCAGGTTATAAATATATTTTTGTGTTCGTAGCGTTCTTGTGGTGTTTTAAACCACGTTCTGGGTCACAACAAAGAAATGGTGAAGAAAATCCAAGAAAAAAAATTATATATTAAATTAGTACAACTTATTCAAGTAAGTCTATAAATTGTACCTGCCTTCTGATTCCTCTATCCATTGGGCACGCAACGTCAACATCAAAAATACGTCGTTTTGATTTTGCGACATGTCAAAATCACTTTTATGACTTTGACAAGGTGTCGCATGCCATACTTTTTGGTTTATTCGAGATATTATTTTCTCCAAATTTCGTCTACATAAGAGGAAATAATCACTGTGAAGAAGTGTTTTTTGAGCACAGTTTCAGGCTTTGTCTGAAATTATGCTCAAAAATCACTCCTCAGTGATTATTTGCTCTTATTTTGAACACCAGTCTCGAAAGCAACTGTCTCCAAGAATCTAAAGTAATCGGTACGAAGAAACAAATCCATTGCAAGATCGTTGACTCAGTACTCTCTTCAGTAGATTTTATTTTTAAGACAGTTCCTTGATTGGTTTCTCAATTACAGGATTGTTACGTCAGAGGTTAAAATAACTTCTAGTCATTACTGCGGAGAATAGATTGTTGAGAATATTTTCTCCACAGTGATGTTTGGCAGTTATTTTAACCCCGGTGATATTTTATTGCTTTTCGTAATTAAATTTCGTTTCAGTTAAAAATATTTTTCACACCATTACCCTAAATTTCCTAATAAATCATGTGTTTATGGAGAGATTCAAAATATTTACGAACAGTGCGGGCATCGCCACACAATCGCCATTTTGTTAGCAGTTCATTTAAATTTGCGGCAGACGATTTAAAATGCTCTTTTCCTTAGAGGTTTCAACTGGCAAGTAAATTTTAGAATTCTTTCTAAAATAACTGCAGGGGAGAAGAGCAAGATTTTGATAGCACATAGACTGATGACGTCTTTTATTTAAAAAAGGCTCAGCCCCTTCTTTGACAAATTGTGTATCTTTATGCAAGATTACAACCTTATAATAGAAAAAATTTAAAAGTACACTCATAAACACAGATGTTTTAATTTGAGTTAATTACATATCGCCACAAGCAATGTCAATAGCATTACGCCTAAGTGTTTTAAAATGATGTGAATAAATGTTTCAAATCGATGGAAATTGTTTGCAAAAATAAGTGTTTTAAAATCATGCATGTAAGTATTTCATAATTGATGTACCTAGTGTTTCAAAATGATTCATTTACGTGTTTCCAAGAAGCGATGTCAATAGCGTAACGCTTAAGTGTTTCAAAACGAAATTAGTTAGATGTTTCAAAATGAATCATTTTTTAGAAATACATACAATAAATAAATTTTCTTACAAAACATCTTCGATAGTTACTAAGAATAGGAATTTTTGAGTTTCATAGTTTGGCGTCACTCATTAACGACTTCGAAAGAATTGTAAAGTTAATAGGTCCACCATTTTTGAACTGATGATCTATAACCCTAATGTGCTTAATTCTTTCTGCTCTAGAGATACTATTCGTTTTAACAATGACATTATCAAAATTAAAGAACTGCTATTATTTGTTATTGCGCAGACATAGATCCAATGATTTTCTAACTCCTAAATTGTATGCATACAAATTCCTTCTGTAATTCTAACTGGGTACAAGAAAATCTAAGAGGCAAATATTTTAACTATAACATACTTAATAATATCAATAATGTTAGTTTTGACAATGCCAAAGGATGAGATGCACAGACCACAAAATATAAATTTAACTAAATCTTGCACACATATTTGTCGTTAGGCAATGTTGGAGGTAAGCATTACCTGGAGCTAGAGAGATTGCACCTGTTTTTATGAATGAGTATTCGTTGAAGTTTCAAAAAATAATTGATAAACAGACTGAGATAAGTTACTTTGCTCTCCTGGATTCTTCATTGCGTATATTTGTATTGTTTTAACCAGAAAACAAAATTCGCTGAATTTCATATGCAATTATAAACAAAACCATTTATACCATTAGAAATCCCTCAAATACTATATATTTTTATACATGTTTGCTATTTGCAACCAATTCTAACTCAAAACCAGTAAAAATTGCTATATGGATTGTACTTTTGAGGGTTTTCTAACAGTATAACTGTTTCCCCTCCCCCTAAAACTGTGTTTGAAATTAACTCTTCTCGGCGTGTTTACCATGAATTTTTAACTTCCATAAATACCCTTAAAAACCAACCCTACCAGCACACGACATTGGAACAACGCCAAAACGACATAATTTTGACGTGGCTGTGATGTTGTACCAATGACACTTTACACTACTTTATGTTCTTCTGTTTTTTGTAAAATACTATTTTGTTTAACATTTCCACTGTTGAAGAGTGATTTTGGTAAATAGCTTCAGACGTTGTAGGCTTTGAAACTATGCTCAAAAATGTATCCTCTATATTGAGATTTTATTTCCACCTCTGAAATGCTATTAGGAATCATCTCCAATATTCGTTTCATAAAGCAGATATTTTAGCAGCTTTAAAGAAGTCAAAATCAATAATTTTGCGAAATATTATTCTACGATGAAGAGCGCGTTAAGTCAACGAGCTTACATTTGATTAGTTTCTTCCATACGAAGAAACCAATCGATTGTAACATCGTTGATTCATCACTCTTTCCCTGGTTTTGATTATAGGGTGATAACGAAAATTTAAAAAAATACATCATGAAATGTCTTGCACTGTGTACTTCCACATCTCAAGAATGTCAAGCACATCTCCACACAGGTACGGACATCGTTATACTCTCTGTTACCTATTTGCAGACAGGGTTTAACAGTAAGTGGGGTTGGTACATTTTTGAAAATTCACAGAATGGGAGGTGTTAGAAATTTGGAGTTTCTAGATTAAATACGATAGATTAGGGGGTATTTTTGACATATTTTTCTTTTTCTGTACTTATTTTTGGATTTTATATTCTCTTGTACTTTAAATTTTGCGTATATTTTTCGCGAAGGAAAAAAAATACATTTTGCGTATACCCATTTTCAGGAATTTAGCTTTTTTATTTTGATTTTTTGAAATTTCCAAAGAAACATTCGTGATATAGTCACAGGATGAAAATGAAATACTCTTTATTAAACAAATAAAAAGGAGGTAATATATAAATTGAAGGTGTTTCCATCTTCTTTCCAGTCTAAAAATTTCCGTGCCCATTTTTCAAAAATATCGCGTGTACTTACTTTGGCGCTTTGACGGGCATAAAAACTTAATTTTCGCGATAAAAGCAGAAATTCACGAAAACTTATACACGTGAAAATTAATACACCAAAGGTACTTAAAGTATAAAAGTAGGAAGTAACATTGCCATTCATTGTTCTGTATCAAGTATGGAGACTTTCATTCCTGGATTGTCCTTATTATCATCCTGTTATATCAATGCACTAGCTCTGTGGAATCACATATAATTACAGTTGGACACAATGATACTGAAATACAATTTCTTAGTGGAAAAAAACTAACCATTGTCCTCACAGGTCGAAATGATAGTAATACTGGCCATATGTTGACAAAGTTTTTTTAATATCCAAAATACATTATTCGTACTAATTTTTTCGCGTTCGCGATATGCACATATTAATTTTGGCGCATGACCACGTATGAAAAATAATTACCCTAGTCATATAAAGTAGAATATGCAAAGCAAGGAGTATATTTCTTTGAAACTACATTTTCGCGCGTAATTTCTATGCTAATTTTGACGCGAAAACTAACATCTTTTGACAACTATGCACAATTAAGTAATGCGAAAATTATTATGAATAAGCTTGCAGTTTTCAATATTTTATAAGAGCCATCCTCCTAGATAAGAGTGCTGCTTTCCCATACAAAGCACAAAGAAGAAATCATGTTTATTCTCTTTCTCTAAGCTTTACCATGCTTGTTAGAACTACTTGATGGTGAAGATGAAACGATCATTGGAAATACTGCCCTATGTTTATCTTATTGTAGTACAAACAGTAAGTACCCCAGTGGGAAAAAAACTTGTTCAAAGTCTGCAGTAAAGACGCTAGAACAACGTTTTCAATGTTGTTCTAGTGTCTTTACTGCTGACTTTGAACAAGTTTTTAAACCCATTAGGCTATGTATTGCAAAAGATATTCATACTCACTGTACGAACATTAAAGGTGTGCGTCGTTAATTTCTACCAATGGAATGTCTTTCTTTCTGTTTTCTCAGCGAATTTTTCGCCTAGTGGAAATCAAGCTTAAAGGAAAGGGCTCACTGGCACCAAAATCCCAGTTGTTCTAACGTTATTTTACTGACTTTGCTACAAAGCCTGAAGTTATGCACAAAAATCCCTCCTCCGCATTGATTACCCTTATCTCGACCACTTTTGTTATTTCAGAACATATAGTAGTTGAACTTGCAGATAGCAAACTGGTGAAAGTCCTGCTTAATCATGCTACAAACGATCGACTATCCAAATTCGTACGACACAATTGTG